>VXAW01009204.1:109363-132746 GCA_013399735.1 Tyrannus savana
TTTTTGCAGTCTATATCTCATTTCCAGGGGAAAATATTTTGAGAACAATGAGATTATAGAGAATACTTATAGGGCTGGTAAAATATAAGCACCTCCTTTTACTCCCAGAATGAAAGGAAGAGGGAACCTAGTTTCAGGGGCTTTTTGTTTCTTTTGTTTTTTAAAATGTGTGTGTCAGTTTAATGTGTAGTAATTTTAAAAAAACTTGTTGTATTAATCATTTCTGAACCCAAGCCTTCACCCTTCCTCAGTATTTTTAGTTAATCATTAGCATGTACTTTTAAAAAGCCATTAATTTTGATGTATACCAATGTCAATACACTATTAAATTATTCTAATAAAACAACATATAATCTATTCCAGACCTCTGTGATATACTTAGCCTGTGCCAAAGGGAATAACAAAACAGATGGACCTGCCAACAATTTTTGGTTATTTAAATCTGGAAGCTATACGATATACCAACATGGAAGAAAAAACATTGACATATATCATATACTGATTAACATTCTATTTTATTACTATGTCTTTGATCCAATTTCTTACACATGTAAAAGTAGACTCCAATCTCAGAATGGTAGTGCATATATTTTATCTCAGAAACTGTAGAGATAAGATGTCAGATTTGTCTTTTGAGAAATGTGCTAAAACACAGTGCATGTTAGAGATTAAAATGCAAAAAAGCAGTCTGGATTCTGGTACTATGTTGCTTGTTTTAGTGTAGTCCTTTGTTTATTACGTGTTTGTATTTATTTTGCGGGTTAGTTTGGATTTTTTTTTCCTTTTAGTATCATTCAGTGGCAACTTCATTTTGAAATGGTTAAATATATTCTTGAAATATACTGTGGATTCTTAGATATCAAGAAAACTTGTTTGCAAGGCAAGATACTTCAGTGCAGGATACCTGTCTTCCTAGGCAGGGTGCTGTGTAGAATCGGCATTCTGTGACTGTATCTGTCAGTGTGATACTTATGAAATAGCAATGAAAAATGCAATTAAAATCTGAAAATACATTTTGGAAATGGTGAATGGGATTTGCCTTTCTGAAAATGTCTAAGTTCTTGATACATCTGAGTTCTTTAAGCTCTTTATGGCGTTGAAAATAAGGAGCTTGGAGATAGAATACTTTGATTGTGGGATTTAGGGTTAACAACATATTTTTCCTTCTCCTTTTCTCATTATTATGTAAATCTTTTATGTTGAAGGTAGGGACTAACATGGCTCTGAATGTCTGTAAACATTGGATTTATAAAGATAGGGTTAGGAATGTAGGGTTAGGATGCTTTTCAGTCTTCATATTGTATTTATCAGACCAGACATTTGTAGAAATGTGTGCATGAGGCACTGGAAATACTACCAACCTAAATTATGACTTATCTATTGCTTTGTATCATGTCATCAACAGTCGGTACCTATCTGAGAGAAAAACTTTAAAGTTCTAGGGAAGCTCAGTGTAAGGATAACTAAATAAAATTGAATTGCTGAAGACTTAAACTCTGGTCCTTTATGGTCTACATTTCTGAGTGAATAATATAATAAATCTTGGGCCTCTATTAAAAGAATTTAAAATTCAAAATAAGTTAAAATTTGAAATAATTTTCACATCTGAGCAGGTTATCATTTCAAGGTTGTTATTCACTCATGAGAAAAAAAAAAGGCAAAGCACTAGATTCCATCCTTTGTCACATTTATTCAACTTTATTTTAAAATAACAACTTTGTTAGGATATTAAAACCCAGATATTGAAAATTGTATTGCATATATTTGATGAAATACTGACTAAAAATTGGTGTCAGAAATCTCAGTGCCCTTATCTGACTGAAGATTTCCCTTACTGTAGGCTCAATTTTATTGTAGACACTTTGTGTTAGTTCTGTGTATTCCAGGCTTGAGTCTGAGTCCTTGACAATATGTTATATTCTCTTACTATTTTTATAGTGCAAAAAATTGAGACAGATAATTTAGCTTTTAAACTGAAGTAAAATGCACCTAAAGGACTTATTTTTCTGTAAGGTTGATTGGGCACTGAAAGAGTTTTTTATAAATAAATTACACTAAATATACACTATAAATAAAATACACTAAAAAAAAACCCCAAGGAGGTTGTAGGGTCATGGTCCTTGGAGGAAGTCAAAGTCCAGTTGGACTGTCCAGTTGAGCAAGCTGCTCTAACCACTCTGAGCACCTCAGTGGCTGGATGAGTCAAACACCAGAGGAGCAGTCCAACTGCAATGACTGTTTCTATTGGTGTCTTAATTACCTGAAGAAATAGATGCACAACTACTGATACTGCATGAAAATATATTCTATAATCCAAGATACACTTCTAAGTTTCTGTGTTTTTTAGGTATGTATGAAATAAGTTGATAAGTTTGTATAACAGGCAGATAAAATGCTATACATCGTCTTTGAAAGCTTAGTGCCCTTTCTTGGTTTTAAGTAATTCTTGCTGTTATTTGACAACTGCATTATGTCTGACTATGGCATAATCTTAATGCATTTTAAACACCTCAGTGTGTGTCCACATGTGGCAGACCTGCATCAATGGATATCTTCATTTTGCAGTGTGTGTACAATGGTACACTACTCACAACTGCCTTTGTGCTCTCTGGGGTTTCAGTTCAGTTTTCTGTTTAAAGAACATAATCAAACAGATTGTTCTCAGTTCAGCCCAGTTTTCAGGGCCGTCTTTCTTTTATCTTCCATCCTATATCTAAACTAGGACCCTGCTCACCCTTCTCCTGTGACTGATGAGGAAAATGAATGTAGGAAAATGTTGATGTGAATAATCTACTGCACGTTTCATTGCACTACAGAACACCTTATGCAGGCATTCTTGAAACTGTCTTACTGCCTGCACAGTAAGAAATTATGCTTGTTCCATTATTCTACTACTTTTTCCACAAAACCCCACTCCACACATATAGATTATGTGATTATTTATACTAGGAACAGGTATTTTGATTTCTTGCAATTCAATAAAACTTTGTTAGTGTTTACTGATGATCAACACAGTAAATTTGTCAAAATCCTGAAACAATCAAGGCAAAACACTTGTACAGTTCTTAAACCAAGTGTAAATATGTTTTGCTGATTAATGAAATCAGCAGTAAGTGTTGAAATTGAGATAATATGTTAAATGTAATGATTTTATTTGGATTCAAAAGCAATGTTAGAACAAATTATTATGCTTATGCTATCAAAAGGGGCAATCATTTTAAATTCAGATATAGTTCCTTCTTCATCCCTCAGAATCTTCCTTCTTTCTTATTTTTCTTAATATTAAAAATTGTCTGGAAAAATGTGCAGATATGCTCTGTTTGGACAACTGTGAGGTATTGTAAGAAATCAACATTCTTATTTTCACTTGTCCAGAAATACTGTCTGAAAACTCAGTAAAATACTGTAAATATGGTAAACATGGTAAAAGTATATTCTGCAAAAAATAATAAATTATAAATTTCAATGTATTCTACCATCTTTTGATTGTTCTTTAATTGTCTGGCTTAGATATTTGCAGTGCTTAAAAGAGCTTTAAATGTATTTTTTACAAGGATTTCCTCATCAAAGAAGAGGCACCTTGTAAAGAACAAACTATGTGTAATAGTTTCTGCACAGAAATATAATTAGAATGTCAGTGAGAGATTTCCAAAAGTCACCCGTTTCAACCTTTGCTACAATATAACTTCAACTGTGCATCATTCTTGATATATTTTTCCAAAAAGCTATTTAAAATCTTTTTGGATGGATATTGCACAACCATGCAACATCTTTCTGGTCCAGTTTCTAAAGTCTAAATATTCTACTGACACCCTCTTGATTCTGAGTTTCTTCAGTGTAACTTCACTGTTTATTGTTTGATTGTCAGTAGGCATGAAGACTTTTCATACTTAAAGATTATTGTGTGCTTCCTAATTTCTCTTCTACAATCTAAACAATATCAAGTTTCTTCCTTCCTTGCACATCTTTTCTCCTCTCCCCCCCCCATTACTTTATGGTTATTTGCATTGCCCATTGTGTTATCCTTATCCTGTTATTGGCATTACTTTGCATCTCACAGATCTCATGAGTATTTTTCAGCTTCCTACAAATAGCTTGTTTGATTACCTATTCTGGTAGAGTTCATGATATTTTTTAAAGGATTCAAGGTAAGTTGATTTTTACTGCCACTGTTTTGCCTTTTGAAAGATAAATGCCAATTCTGCCTTTCTAGTTTTCACCTTTACAGTTTGCTCTCATCCATCCTTTATGTCTAGGCTTCTCAGTGTTGCTTCAGCATAAAATTCTTCAGATGAAAGAGTATCCTTTCATTCATTTAGCGGAGGTGGCAAGAGCACGTGGGTCTTCTTGTGCCCTTCTTCATCAAAGCAAGTCTTATTTCAGTTGTTGTTCACTTAGATGTAACTAATAGTGCCTGTTGCTTCCTGACTCTAAATTTGGGTATTGGCCAGACAACGGCTTGGCATGGAAGAGATGGTGTCTTAAGTCTTTTGGCAGGGGCAAATGATCAAGTGGCACCATGAAATTAATGACTTCCAACCCTTCAGTTACTCCTTTGTATGAGGAAGGGGCAGGGTAAATGAAAGAGTTTGGACAGATGAAAGTGCAAAGTCCTGGGGACAACTGAGAGTAGATGCAGAACTTATGGATGCAGGGGACATAGCTGACTTGATCAATCTGACTTGACCATGAACTGGTACTATGACAGCAATATACTGAATCTTTTATGAGACCAAAAAAGTCAATAGGGAAGTACAGATGGAAAAGGGGAATCTTTATTAATTTTTTTAAAAAAAGAAAGAGGCAGGCAGGTGAGACAAGCAAATCAGAAATATACTGAAGAGGGATACAACAGCTGAAGGAAGAAGAAAGTGTATTCAACCATAGGAGGTCTTGGTACAATATAAAATAATCCCCTTAGCTAAGAGCATCTGTGTGAGCTGGTTACTGACCTTGAGACCTTTAGCCTTATAAGTGGCACAAGAAGCAGAAGAACACAAGAGGTCTCTGTGGTTTGAGAGTATTCTGTCAGTGCATGTGCACTTGGTACTTGCTGTGGGACTTGCTTGTGCTGCAGATCACACATTGATTCAGACCTTTCTGTTCCTTTTAGAGACTGTTGCTGCACTTTGAACAGATCTTCTGATTTAATTTCATCCAAAAGGAATCCCCTTCACATGCAGAAAAACTGCCCCACAGTCTGAGCCAACATGGAGTAAGTGGGGAAATGAGGGATTGCTGCACTCTGCTGCTCTATGTTGCTGTTGCAGACACCTTTTAGCTAATATTTTGTCATTTGCTGATTTTGTATACCTCAAGATAGCTTGGAAATACCTAGGTTATACAAGTATTCATAAACACATTCATCCTTTCCTTGCAAGATCTTAGTGCTTTTTTACTGGTGCACTAAGTAAAACAGAAAACCAATTCATGTTAACCTTTAACTAAAGAAGAAATGTAAAAAGCAGGGAGGAAAAAAACCATCTAAAATATCAATATTCTTCAGTATGTATCACACACCTTTCTTCTTCTTTGGGTAAATTAGTTTGTTAAATTTCATTTGGTAAATTAGTTTGTTAAATTTCATTTCACTCTGCTTCCTTTTTCACCTTAGGCAAGTCTCACAGGAAGCTTTCACTAAGATCTCTTTTACTGGTTTGCCTTCTTGAAATACATTGCTTTTAGTTTGAATCATCTTCCTTCTATTCTAACTTTCAAGAATTCTGTCCTTTTGTGACCAACCTCAACTACATTACCACTTGATATTCACATTCTTAGCTGTTTCTTTGTTAATGGGAGGCAAACGGGAAGCAGTCCCTACCGTTATTACTCTTGTAATGAACGCATATCAGGAACTTCTTCTTCATCCTATCTTCTGAAATATTCACAAAGGATGTTAGTCAGTAGCCTATGTTATCACTGAGGTCTCTGATCTGGTTTACTCTTCACAAATACATGTCTGCTTGATCCTTCAAAGCAAATCCAAAGGGGCAATGTTTTGGTTTTTTTGGTTTGTTGTAGTTGGTTAGTTGCTTTTGTTTTGTTTTGTTTTTCTTTACTCTTGTAACTGTCCTTTGCAGTCACTTAGGAGTTCTTTCTCCTTTTTGGTCTGAATCTCAGAACAAGTGAATTTATTCATGTTCCCTTATTGTTCTTCCTCAACAAGATGTACTACATGAATTTGAATTCTTCCATCTCTTTCTCTCCCTAGATTGTTATATTATTACTGTAATTACAAATGAGCTGCTTGAGGTAATAATCATATGGCTGGTGAGTCTCAAATCCAGGCTAACTCATGATTTTTTGTGTTAGTAATGTATTGCTTCTGTTCCACTAGCACTAAGATGGGTTCTACATTTGCTGTTGGAGATTGGACCATTTACTTCCCTAATCAGCTGCTTCTCCGGGGACACCCACCATGTCTGGTACTCCTACATTCCTTTCCAGCTGGTCAAGTATTTTTTCTCTGAAACTCCTCATGCCTAACATGTTATTGATATCCTTTTATATCATATGGGCTTCTCTGCTTCATCACTTTGCTTATGGGTCTTCTACCAGCTTCCAAAAGGGTTTTTACAGGGGCTTTTGTTCCTCAGTCCTGTTTTTAGAAGATGTAGATCTGTGTTCCCTGGTTTGAGCGCAGAACCTGGATAGAAGTATATCCCTCCACAGTTCCTTTGTGGATAGAACAGCAGGTAGCTGCTTTGTGTCCAGACAGCATCCCCAGGGCTGTAGACTGAGAATGATCTGATGACAGAGGTGATTTTGATGCTGTGCTTTTAAAGGGATTAATTGTGATACTAAACTGCTTTCTAGATCATCTTCTCCTGTTGGTCTCTTAACTTACCCCCTTACAAAAGTCAATGGAATATTCATAGAATCAACCAGGTTACAAAAGATCATCGAGTTTAACCCTTGATCCAACAGCACCGTGGTTACTAGATCATGGCACTCAGTGCCACATCCAGTCTCATCATAAAAACCTCCAGGGATGGTGAGTCCACCATGTCCCTGGGCAGCCCATTCCAATGCCTGATTACTCTCTCTATAAAAAATGTCTTCCTAATATCCAACCTAAACTTCCCCCGGCACAGCTTAAACCTGTGCCCTCTTGTCCTACTGCTGGTTGCCTGGGAGAAGAGACCGACCCCCACCGGGCTACAACCTCCTCTCAGGTAGGTTGAAATGTTGATTCACAAATACATATCTTTCATTGTTCTTCAGTGATCAGGAGTTTAGCCATGCCATAGGAAATTTATGATATGTGAGAACACACTATCATCCCCCAAAATTATGCAGTATTTTTTTTTTAAGTTTTCTCATGAAATATCTATCTCTTTTACAAGACCTCCCCCATTTGCCAATGTAACCAATAACTTCTCAGTGACTTTTGTTATGCTGAGCTATATGCAAGGAGATTAGGTGGGTCCCCAGGTCATTGTGGCTTTAACACTCCTCAAAAAAGTGAAGGTTAGTATTTTTAATGCCTTTAAGTTGCAGAGAAGGAACTTGAAGCTATCATTTAGGAGATGAGTGTTCTATTGAGCAGGCTGTTAGATGAAAGAGAAGCTATTTACAAGCAACTTTGTGGCATTTCTTACACTTTCATTTCCTTTGCCCTGAGAGCAAAAGATCAATCTTCAGCAAGCTACTTCACTCTTTGTCCCATTTATTTTATTGAGTGCATCAACAGAGCAAGGTGTTGCTTATTGAAAGATGTGTGGAAGCTGTTTTGAAAAGCACACATTGTTTGTACTGGAATACTAAGCAATAGTCTAAACTTAGATACTGTAAAGACTGCAATGTTTTATACTCACACTTGAATAGCAAAATTGTTCAACTACCCAGTCTGATACACTTTTTCCTCACATGAAAATAATCACTTTTGGTTTTGACAGTAATAGGTTCCTTAGACTGAACTGCCTTGAAAATTGATTTCTTTAATGCTTTTTGCTACAGTGCAATCAAGGATGCAGTAAAATAGCTCATACTTAATGATATTTGGGTTTCTTTATAAGAAAAGGACACTTTGCTGAATCTAAGTGCCAGTCCAGGGAGTTACTGCACGATGTGCTTGACTGTAGGTATTTCAGCACCTTCTTGATATGGCTCATGATGTTATTGTAAGTTAAGTCTTTGTAATGAAATTCGAGTCACAACATCGGAAAATATTTAAGAAGGTAAAAGTGCCTTAATGCATGACTGTAAAATATTAGGAATCCCATTTCTTTGGGTGCTGAAATCTAAATGAGGGAATATTTTAAATCTAGGACTCAAATCTGCAGATGAGAGTTCTAGCTTGTGAGGTTTGCCTTAAAATGTTTCTCGGTATTTTCTGATAGAACAGCATAGATTTTCTGGTAATAATAAAAAATCTTTTGTGACAAAGAATGTTGATGGTAAGAATTTTGAGGGGAAATTATTTCTTTTTTTTTCTTTTTTTTTTTTCCCCCCAGTTCCAGTTAGTTTGAATAGTAGTCTGACCTTTCTTTTTAACAGTTTTTCATGTTATTTTTTTCTTTAGTCTGTATCCCTTTAAACACTGCTTCACTGTACTACAGTAATTTATTCCCCAGCTTTTCCCTGATATCTATGAAGTGTCAGCTATTATTTTCAGCAGATGAAATGAAGGCACATGTTTCCATTAATCCAGATTTTTACCATTCCAGTGAGTTTTCTTGGATACCTTGCTACTGTTTTACCTTTATTTTTGGCTATTGAAATTCAGTTACCTTTCCTGGTAATCCAGGAAAATACACTCTGGTTTTGTACACTCTTACATCACTACCCATTTTGTTTATGCAGGACAGCTGCTGCCTATGGTTTTTCCTTCAATTGTGCATCCATAACTATGTCCAAGAACCATTTTTCTCTAGCTGGCATTATGCTTCAACTCTGTTTAATAAATCCAGCTTTCTGCACGTGTGAATACAACACAAATAATTTCCTTTGTCATCTTCCTCCTAACCTTTTGTGTACATCTTCCATTTTATCAACAACATAGCTGATAACATCTTTCATCTTTCTAATCATCCCCATTACTATTCCTCTACATTACCTACTTTTTTGCCATCGTATCAAATTCAGTATTCTTTTTCCATCTTCAGTATAATTCACCACTACTTCATTAGTTCAGTCATGTTTCTTCTGATATCTTACCCTCTTTTCTTTTTCCCTTTGGCATAGGATGTTTGTACACTTAGACATTTCATCTGTTCATTTTCATACCAATGCAACCACATCATCCACATTTCATTTCATGTTTCGCTTCTGCTATGATGCCTACAAGGCAAGAGATAGTGAATGCTTATTAATTTATAGGACAATGTGTTTAGGCACTTTGTTTAAACACTACTTCTTTGTTATTATTTTTTTTCCCCTCCATGTTTTGTCCAGTGGTTCCTTCAGATAGTGAGCGTTTGGAGATGGAATCTGAGTTTAAATATGCACTCAGAAATCATGCAGAATATGACATCTAACATCATAACTTTTGAAAAACTTGAATATTATTGATAACAATGGGTTTTCTGCCCACCATCTACTTTATTGTTCCTGCTATAAAGTACTGAAACAGATATTTTGTGTTCTTTATTATTAAGGATAACAGGAAAACAACCATGCAAACTTGAAATATAAAATGTTATTTATTAATGTTTTAAGCAGTTCAGAATAACCAATGCTTTTACTGTGCTTCAGTTTTCTCTGTGCTTGTGTATGTAAGTTCAAGTACATGATCCTGCTCACGGGTTGTTTTTCTTAGTGTCTTATGTAGGGAAAACAACAAAGGGAGGCAGGGTCACTGTTAGGGTTTTTTATATTCTTTATGAGAAAAAGGGAAAGTTGTAAATTATATAACAAACTGAGAATGGGAAAAAGAAAGGCTTGACACTGTGGAAGAACAGTTCAGCAATAACCAAAGCATTGATTATGAGCACTGTTTTAACCAAAAATCCAAACTACAGCATTATACAGGCTGCTATGAAGAAATAAACTCCATCCCAGTCAGTCCCAGTACCTGAACTTAGCATTTACTTATTTTAAGTTAGTATTGAAATAGTTCATTTGAGTCTATTTTTACATTTGAATAAAATCAAATCACACCAAAATGATGATTTGAGTATTAGTTGCCTGGAAAGCCTAAACTTTATGGAGTTTATTTGGAATATTAGCAGAAGGACCTTCCTCTGATTAATCATTTTATTACTAATAATTTTTTAATCAAGTTATTTTATTTGTGAAAACCCTTAAATTTGTAACAGTATCATTCTTACTCAATGAAACAAGAAATTCTTCTTATTCCAACCCCTATTTAAACTTGATGGGGAGTTATTAATGAGAAAAATGTAGTGGGCAGTGATTCTTTGAATGGGGCAAGCCTCTTTAAGCGTGTAATAGTAGTAGTACATCTGACTACTTTCTGTATTTTACTATTCAGCCTTATTTCATATCAGTCATAGCACACTTCAGGAAGTTATTGTCTGGAAGATTATTGCATTTATCAAACAATTGAAGTTAAAGTCACTTTATTCCAGTTTTATAATACCATTTTTGACTTTTGCCTCAGAATGTAGTGTCTCTCTTACCGAATAATATAATTTTACTGAAACTGGAGTGCTTCTGTCTGTGCATAATCTGTCTGTATTCAGTCTGTTGAACTCTGGTAAATGGATATCTCACTGCTGAAGAACTGAAGAGTGAGAACTTAGAAACGTCACTTAGAAAAGGGAAAGCCTTTATGGACAGAGTAAGCTCTCATTATTTTTTTTCCTGAGACTCTGGCAGTTTAATCTTGCTGTACAAATTAACTTCCCACCGTTGAAAATAAACAGAGAAGATATGATAAATACCAAAAAATGATGAATTGAATTAATTTTCACACTTTAGGTCCCTATCAGTAGCATAAGAACAGTATCACTTAATATAAAGCTACTGAAAGTATTTTGAAAATTAATTAATAGTTGTGAAGAACTATGTAACTTCAGTAATAAACACTTATGACAATAGAAACTGAGAAGAAAATGGAAAGTGCTGCCTTTGAAGCAGAGTTTTAACAGAGTACAATAACTGTGGAGCAAAGACAATACTGAGGTGAAAGCAAAATAGTGGGTAGCTGCTGACTGGGAGTAGTGCCAACCTTGTGTGGAATTAGCTGAGATTCAGGAAGGTAAATATTATATAAAATTATAAACTTTTGTCGTACACATACTTGCAAGATGGAACAGATGGAAAATTCCTGGGCAACTTTATTTTCAGCATTTCTAGTTTTCTGGTAGCTTGACTTTGCATTTTTGTATATTTTGGGATTTGGGATTCTTTCACTTCCTCCTCCTCTCCCCCCCATTTTTATTGTGAATATTATTTTGTGCCTGTCAGTTACAAATATTCCACAGAAGCAGATGAAACAACATATTGAACTTTCCTTTTCAGTTAGAAAATCTGTTTATATCCAAATTAACATATCAGTACCTAATTCTTGTTGAGTATTCATTGCCAAAAATACATGTGTTTTGTATTTTCTCAGATTATCCTTTTCCATTGCAATTTTATATTCTATTACTATAGAATTGGACAACTTAAGAATTAATTGTTTTTAATGCAGACTGCATATTTGAAAACAAATTCTAATTTATCTTACTTCCTTTTCAAAACCAGGCATCACTGTCTCATATTGCAGTCTGTGTTAGAAAGCCTACAAGTGCCTGAGGGTTTTATGTGAAATTATCTGTATAACCATCTTATAACTTGTTTTAAAGAAAATACTGTAACATAGAACATCCCTTTTTTAAGAAGAATTATTTGACAATTCAACCATAACAGTTGGGGACACTGTTACTCAGCTGTTTATGTTTGCTCTGCAAGCAGAGGCTACTTGTTTCACAGTTCAGCCAACAGAGTAGAAGTGCAAGTTCTCACTGTTCCACTAAACTAGAGTCAACAATGTCTTCAAAATATGTAATTAACAATTAGGTTAAATTTGCAAATTTTGCACTTGGGTGTATCAAGTTGAATTCCTTTGGCTGTACACTGAAGAATTATATTTCTGTCAGGACTATAATAGCAAGATTCTAGGAACAAAAATTCTTGAATTTCTATCAGTGTGCAAAATGATTCTGTCTCTTCAGTATCAATCAGGTTTCATTGTTTTTTCCTGTAAGACTGGAGCCTGAAGTCTTATGCCACTTTTCTATGTTTGTATTTTACTGAACACTGAATCATGTGGTTTGCTTGTTTCATCCAGGCTTTTACAATGGTGCCTTTCCTATTCAGATAAATAAAACCAAACAATTAAAACCAGCCCTCAGCATTTTTGAAGTTGATCTTTTCAAGAACAATGTGCTCTCAGTAGTGATGAGCAACTGCTAAAACCTGTTTTCTTTCTTCCTGCAAGATACTTTCTTATATATTTTAATTTCTGGGAAAAGCAAAACCAGGATCCAAGATATAACAGTGAATAGATTGCTTTACCCAACGTTATATATATATATATATATATATTTATATATATATATATATTTATATTAGACAAAAGTTAACTACTTCTACTTAGCAATCATAAAATTCAGGATTTAGTTTCATCTCTACAGTACAGGGAATACTGATGATCTACAGTTGTACCCTTGCATTAGGTCCAGCCAAGGAATAATGTAGGCAGGTCAGCATCAGCTTGCACAGTTAAATACTTCCATCCTAAGTGAAGCTTTGGCTATAAATGTGCCCATCTATCTCTTCTCCAAGATCATGAGGAGAGATGGGGACTGTGGGATAGCAATCATTGTTTTTAGGTGTTAGGTCAAACTACTGTGTTCTTTTTAGCTTGTTCTGGATAAGGTTATTTCCTAAAGTGAATATATATATATTATTGATTGTAGGATGGAATGGGAAATTTGAGAGTCACTAAAAAAGGAATACGACTTGAAGGAATATCTGAATTTCTACTTCCACTATATGTGAAAGAAATCCATTCCCGGAAGGTAGGTGTTTTTCATCTTTATTTCTTAATTTACAGCTAACATAAATTAATCTTTTCAGTCTCAAACTACAAAGTTTTATTCTTTCACCTCCTAGATTAGTAATCAGTAGAGATTTGCTTTGAGAGGGCCTTAACAGTGAAAGCTTCCTTCATGTCAAAAAAAAATTTTTTTTTTCTGAAACCTTGCTTGCCTCTTAAAAGAAATGTCTTATCCTAATGAAAGGAGATTCAAAGCATGTATATTTTATACTTCAAATTACCTCAGCACTGGGAGTGGAACAGCTCAGTCTTCATTTGATGTGAACTCCAGAAAAACAAGACTGGTGATAAGTGCAAAATGCAGTGAAATAAGGGATGGTTTTGTTTTTTCTGGTATTAGATATCATGATTTTTTTTTCCATTCCTTTTTTTAATTTTAATTTTTATTTTGTTTTACTCAGTAGGTAGGGGCAATCTTCCTATACTGAATAATGTCTGTAGGAAAAATTTTTTTGAAGCAAACCCTTTTTAATATTGTTTAAATGTAATTGTTTTATCACATAGCAGTAGGTTATTACAGAGGAAAAAAAACCCAAGTTAGTATGTATTAAGAAATTAATTGTAGCTCATTTTAACTCTTGTTTTGATTTAGTTATGCTGTTTGTATTGTCAATGAATAAAAAAAATTATTTTGAAATACTGGAAACCTCTAAAGTTCTTTTTACCGTGCAAGTGATGACCTATGATCACAGAGGGATGTTCCAATGGTTTTCAGTTAACCATCTGCAAAGCATTTTAATATGCATACTGCAAAGGTTGACAGGAGTCAAAATTATGTTGACCCTAAATGCCTTTGTGACAAATTTTGTTGATTAAAACCTGTCTCCTATGTATATAAGAATAGTCTCAAGTATATTAATAAATGACATCATGACAGTTTCCCATTTCTCTTAATTAGTTCACTCTTGTGTTAAGAAATCTGTGAGGTAGTCTCTTTCTCTTCTTTTTCTATAAAACTAAGGTCTTTCAATGTTTAACAGAGTAGCAGTACTGTCGTAGGTAATGAAAACTTTTATAATATTTAGGTAACCTTCCAGGCCAGCATACTTTTCCTTCAAGGTGGCAGAACATTAGTCATGATGTGTGTATTTTTCCCATTTTTTTTCTGTGAGTGGAGGGGTGTGTGTTCTATTGTTCCATGCCCTGTTACTGTACATGAGAGTTATGATTTGGAATATTTTCTTGCACAGTGATTGATACTGCAGAACATTAGTTCTGCTAAAGTGAAGATGGAAACTTTTGTTTCAAGTGAGAGTAATAACATATTCAAGTGGGGTCCTAATTTCATTAAGCTCCTAACAAATCTCAGAAAAAAATGTACACAAATGTAATTATTGTAAAAGAACAGGATGCAGGGTCTACTAGAAGCCTAATACAGTGTTCCTCTAGTTTTGTGATACTCATGAAAAACATACAGACTTGTCAGTAAATGTTATCAAACCGGCAGAAGATAGAGCTCATCATTAACTGTACAAAATAATTGAAGTAATATATTTTTGGTGTTCCAGGTCTGCTTATATGTATTAATATTAAATCACTTGTTACCTAGATAAAAAAGTGGTATTTATAGACTTCATTCTCATCTTGCAGCACTTGTGAACTAGGTTCACTTTCCAGTCTTTTGCCAACTTGCTCAGGAGTTTTTGTGCTAAATTTCAGTAACTTGTGGTGTATGCAAATGTGAATGTCATGAGTGAATGACAAAGGAAACCTCTGGAGCTGTATTCAGTTTAGCAGTAGGAATTTGTAATGTCTCTGTAGGGTATTCCCACAGGTATGTGGCATCTGCATGTGGCCTTAGCTGTTTTGTCACTTACAGAATTGACCTTGGTACAGTAGAAATCTAAAAGTACGCTAGGTTTCCTGAGCTCCTATTACAGAGACCTTGTTTACCTTGGGAATACTTTTATGTTCTTTTTTCCATGGAAGAAATAATGATTTAAGTTTGATGTATACTGGAGTTAAAATATACTGTGAAATTGACAACTCATCATTTGTTTTCTAGAAGGAGAGTTTGCTTTCTAAGCAAATTTATTCATTCCCCTGTAAAAGAACACATCCATTAAAGTGACATTGTTGGATTAACTCTTGAGATGACTTGTAATAAATATATTCAATAGTAACTTTGCAAAACAGCACTCTGCAATGGTGACACAGTTTGTAGAATGGCCTCTGAGACACCTCAGTGTAGGGCTGTCAGACCAGGAGATCAGGGCTTCGCTATTCTCCCATTATACAGCAAAAAGCAGAGTGAGGTGGGTAGATCAACAATATTAGCAGTGAGGTACAGCGGTGGGTGTGCTGTGTTACGGCTAAGAGGCATGAGTGGGGTTCTTGCATATTTGCTGGAGCTATCTTTTAGTAAGCTAGATCTGAAGCTGATAATATGTGTTCTTTGGTAGACAAGGGTTCACCTCTGATTCTGATAGTAAACTACTGCTGGTAAGAGTCCCGGGCAGTCTGCTGAGTAGCTAGGCTGAACTCTCTGCTGCAGCAATTAAGGTGTGAGAGTGGTGAGGTTTGCTAGTGTAAAGGTCACATATGGTTATAAACGCTGAAATCACCACATTTAACTGCTACAAAATGATGCCCAAATAATTTATGCAGGGTTAAAAGCAGACCTTAAACTGCCTTTATCAGGAGAACTATATTGAACTTTGTATATAGGTTGAAAAATTGCTTTTTATCTTGTAATTGCTTCATTAAAGCCCTGAATACTAAAAGTAAATGCTAAAATCCACAGAGTTAAGTCAGTTGGAAAACTGATTCGTGTGAATTCTTAAAAACAAAACTTCCAGTGATATTTTCTCCTGACAGTATACAATTTTTTAACGAAAAATAGTAATGAAAAATCCAGGTCTCGAGTAAAATGAGTATTTCCTGTTTTGTCTGCAGAGTTACATAAATGAGAAGGCTACTTAGAGTGTGCTTTTTCCCTAACCCTACTCCTCTTGCTTTTTCTCCTCGAGAGTGATCCTGCGTGTGTTCTCAAAAGCAGCAGCAGCGTTATAGATGGTGTGTCTCCAGGCCTCCCGACTGGAGGCCAGGGTAGACCAATGGTGATGATCAATATGGCCAAGGCTGAGGGATTGTTTCAGGCAGTCCTTGTATCTCCTCTTCGGGGCTCCTCTCTTGCGGCAGCCAGTGGCAAGTTCCCCATAGAACACGATCTTAGGGAGGCGGTAGTCCTGCATCCTGGAGACGTGCCCTGCCCAATGCAGCTGTGTTCTCAGTAGCATGGCCTCAATGCTCGTGACTGCTGCCTGTTCAAGGACAGACGTGTTGGTCACACAGTCAGTCCAGTGGATGTTTAGGATTGTACGGAGGCAGCGCCGATGGAAGCGTTCTAAGAGACGCAAGTGATGGCAGTAAATGACTCATGATTCAGACCCATATAAAAGAATAGACAGTACAATGGCTCTGTAAACACTGATTTTAGTACTTTTCCTCAGGTGTTTGTTTTGCCACACTCTTTTATGGAGTTTGCCAAAAGCTCTGTATGCCTTTGCTTTGAGAACACTCAGGATCACTCTCGAGGAGAAAAGACAACGCAGAAAGAATCGCGTTGATATCACCTGGGGAGTCTTTCTGCTGTACCTTCTGCAACCGGACTTGTCTATCTCGCATTGGCCTTTTTAGCCATCAGCGCGCTTTTAGCAAGCGTGGGTAGAGCCCTTCTCAAATCTTCGTTCGCGAAGCCTAGCCATGATGATGATGACTCCTCTTGCTTTGCCCTTTTTACCCTATTCAGTTAGTGTTTTCCACAGAACCATAGGTTCCTACCCCAATCCTATGTTTACACAGAAAAGAAACTTCTGTATTTTCATCAAATGACTTCACTGCATGTCAGAACTTGAACTGATGCATCAGAACTGAGCAGATATGGGGTCATTTGATCCTCAATCGACACCTTTGACTTTTGATCAAATTGCTAGTCTGAAACCAGTAAATTTCATCTAGACTCTGTTATATTTCCCATGTTTATATCATTTGCATTGATATGATGCAAACAAACAATGCAAACTACATTCTTTATGGTGTATCATTAATAAGATGTATGAAATCAAGTAACACATAATGCAGAATCCAATATTTCAGTTCTTCTGAATAATCATTATACTAGTGCATCCTAAAATCATTATACTAATGCACTTTTGAATGCAAACAATCAAGTTAAAGTTTTAATAGTTTGTTATATAAGAATTAAAACAATTCATGGTGTTTTCTTGAGAATGTATTCATGGGCTTATTAATCTATTTCATTCTCACATACCGTACTTAAAGGCCAAAGAAAACCAAGTAATATTTTGTTAAATTGTTTTCATTACATAAAAAGAAGTTAGTCATTGTCCCTTAAACTAGAGGGGATTGCTTTTATTTTTTTGAATAAAAAAATATATTCTCTGAAATAAGCATGTGTTTTCCAGAGGTATCCTTAGAGAACATTGAATTTAATAATTCAGGTAAAATTCATGGTAAAATGTCTAGAAAACAAGAAATAGAGGATGTATATAAACTTCTAACTGAACAGAGGAAACTCTGAAAACTGCCTGTATGTCTTGTATTTTAAAATGTACCACTGTATGTGAACTAAGAAATTGTAGGTGGGTTTCAAAGAAGGACTTCTTTCAGGTATTTGTTTTCTCCAGATTTTCACTGTGGAGACTGAATATCCTTGTAAATATTTAGAAAACTTTATTTTATTTTGTTTTATTTCCAAAGCTGGATCCATCTTCACAAGAACAAATCTACAGTATATTTCTTTCTTCACTATCTCTCTAAGTGTGTATAATCTTCAACACAGAATTAACCTTTGCTGATTTCAGCCAGCACATTGCACATATTTAGGTTTGTGTTTGTGCCTTAGGTGCCTTTGTGAGAACCCCACATTCTTTTTCTGAGACAATGTCTTCATTGAGTTTCTCCATCTGAAGGAATTACAAAGAGGCAGCATAGGAGATCACATCAAAAAGCCTTTATTAAGTTGGGGAAGAACATATATTCATCTTGTCCTTTGAGCCAGTCTTCTCTTTTTGGAAAACCCCCAAATCAGGTGCTCCTTGCCCTTACTAACCCCATGCTTGTTTTGTCCCAGTTGCCTTCTTCCCTGGCTACTTCGTAATGATTTTTAGGGAGAAGTCCACCATAATCTTGCTAGGAACTGGTGTGAGACTGATTGGGCTGAAGTTTCCAAAGTCTGCCTTCCTTGCAAGATGTTCATTTGTTGACTGAACATATTCCCCCACCCTCCACTAAAACATGTTCTTCTAAAATTCCAAGGCCAGTTTTGCTATATCCTCTCTTTTCTGCTGAGATACACCACTGCCATGCAGTCAAACTAGTTTGAGAATCATGCAGTCCTACCACTAGTGACATATATATATGTATCAGAGAAACTCCATTTAGGAGATGTCACTGCTCACCCTGTTTGTAATATCAGAAAAAATTACAATGGTATCTAAGGATCTGCCATTGTTATTACTTAATGTGAAGTGCAATACTTGTTTCTGTAGCTACATGTCACAGTCTGCTCGGATAAAACTTGAAATGCTCCCCAGTTCATTTTTATGACACCTACTCTTCAAGCCTTGCCCTTAGGATCACTCACCTGTCACTAAGGATAAAGCCATTATTGTCCTGGTTTCAAAAACCCAGACAGGCATAGAGGACTCCTTAAGTCATTTTGGCTATCAACACAATGTAGTTCCAATAGTGTCACTTTTATTGGCTATGAACAAGATATAAGATTTTCTTCATTACAAATTTTGCCAAGGGACAGGTCAGTCCTATATTTGTTGGTGGTCTCTGGAGGGACTACCACTAAAATTGAGTTGGCTTCTCTTGCTCTTCAGTGACAGCTGATAAGAACTTCCATGATTCATGATTTTGTCCTTGATTTGCTATACTTCAATGAAATCTGTCCGAGAGTCATCCAATTGAACACCTCTATCTTTTGAACATGTTGTTTTTTCATGTCAGCCTATACTCCTATTATTATTGCTGTGACTTGTTGCTCAGTCAAGGAGGATCTCTGCTTTTTATACTGAAAATTCTGTGTTAATATGACCCAAGTCTTTTCCTTTAGCTGATTATAGCTCATGAATAAAGTTCAGTGGCCTATATCCACCCTATTTTATACCAGCCTGAGGAACTGACTTTGTTTTCAGAACACCCTTCAGAAGGATGTGGGAAAGTTAATAAAGTAGCATCTGTTTTTCTGGGAGTTGGTTGTTGTTGTTGATATCAATGGCATTTTAAGTTTTCCAAGTACTTCCTTCATGTAATATGTCAGTGTTCCACTGGGGAAAACTTCAGTGAAACCATGTGACATTTCAGTTTGATTTTCATTCTGTTTCGTATCTGATCTTCATGCAAAGTGTGTTTTGTTTGAACTGTTTTAACTGTTTGGGCATTTTAAGCTGAGATGTGAGATAAGGAGTGACATTTTTTTCCCTGAACAACTTTGAAATAATGTAGTTGCATATTTCACAGATTAAGAAATTACTTAAATAAATCCTTTATGTTTAAAATGAAGAAAAAAAAGTTATTTGCATTTCCACAGAAAATCTGATCCAGCACAATAATGTAAAAGCAGATGACTTACAAGTGATTTGTAAAGCAGAAGAATCTATGTCTGTCTTTATCTCTTTGTGCAGGAATGAGCTCATATTTCTTCATGGAGAACATTTATCTGTTGCATCCCATTTTATACACTTTAGGTGCACCACAGTTTTTGCTCACCTGTATAAACCTTAGAACTATGGATGCACAGATAAAACTGAGGAGAAAAAATGGGAGTCATTGCAGGGGAAAAATATCCATGTAAGCCATTAAGCACAAACAAAAGTACATTAACATAATTCTATCTCCCTCAAATACTGATAGGTTTTTAGCCCTGGCTTAAGGGCTGCTGAGATAATTTGAAATGTATTTCTTACAAGCTGGGCTGTGCACTGCCCTCACTTCTAGGGCATTGGCAGGAAAAGACATATTTTCACAAAAACCATTGTAAATAGTGTGTGTGTTAAGTTAGGAAATCTACTTCATATCCAAAGACTCACTGTATTAACAGCAAAGAATATTCATGTAATAACATTATACTTTTAATGCTGTTGGAAGTTGTCAGAGTGGATTTCTGAAGGAGAGATCATGCCTGCCCAGGCTGACAGCCTTCTACAACAACGTATCTAGCTTGGTGGATGAGGAGAGCTAATACTATTAATCTTGCCTTTAGCAAGGCTTTTTACCGTGTCTCCCATTACATTTTCTTAGACAAGCTGGTGATGTACACTCAAAAAGGACAGTGAGGTAGCCTGGAAACTGGCTAAGCTGCTGGGCTCAAAGAGTTGTGACCAGTGAGGTCAGTCACTAGTGGTGTAGTCAGGGAGTCAGTACTGAGGAAAGTGTTGATTAATTTCTTCATTAATGACCTGGACATTGACAGTACACTCTCAGAAACTTGGCATGTGATACAAAACTAGGAGAAGGAGTGTACAAACAAGTAACTTCCAGAAGCTAAAGAGGACAAGAAAAATAATGAAAGCATAGCAGTTTCAAATGTTCAGAATTTTAATTATTTCCAACTCATAAGTAATAACACTCTTTTTTCTTTTTCTGTTTCATATCAGGTGAATCTCAAAAGTATTAAGGTAATAATCAAATCACAACTTCAAAGATAACACTTCAAAAATGATTATTAGGAGGGTTGTCAGGGTATTCATTCTGTAACTGAAGTTGGTGTTCTNCAAGTCAGTACTGAGGAAAGTGTTGATTAATTTCTTCCTTAATGACCTGGACATTGACACTACACTCTCAGAAATTTTGCATATGATACAAAACTAGGAGGAGGAGTGTACAAACAAGTAACTTCCAGAAGTTTCAAATGTTCAGAATTTTAATTATTTCCAACTCATAAGTAATAACACTCTTTTTTCTTTTTCTGTTTCATATCAGGTGAATCTTAAAAGTATTAAGGTTATAATCAAATCACAACTTCAACGATAACACTTCAAAAATGATTATAAGGAGGGTTGTCAGGGTATTCTTCTGNCAGGGTATTCATTCTGTAACTGAAGTTGGTGTTCTAAAATTTGAATGTGTAATTTCCAGAAATGCAAGTTAACTTAAAAAATTAATTTTACCCATTAGATATAGAAAAATTTATTTCTTATCTTGAAATAATCCAGAATTATTACAATCCTCTTTTACTTAGTCAGTTTTGCTTTCAGTATACTTTGTGACTTCACTTTTAAAAACACTTGCAATGAAATCATATAAAGTAGGCAAGGCATTCATAATCTACAAAACCAACTATCAATAAAGTTCCCAAAATTCCCCAAATGTAAGGTCTTTTTGTTACAAATCAGAGGTGTGAAGTTCTGAAGCAATTTTCATTTTGATGACATCTGTGGTAGTTATAAAGCTTACTCCCAGAGTTTCATGAAACAGTTTAGAAAAAATAATTCTATCTGTTTATGTAATTTGTCAGGCCTATATTGTGTTAGAACAAGGATTGTTGGTTTGTGGTTTTCCTCCCACACCATTATTATTCCCCACATTTCTGTACTATAACAGGAAGAAAAACTGTCCCTAGGCAAAGAAAGAAAATTGCATTCTGTTTAAAAATTTTAAAACCATATTTTTTGGAACACTGAACACAATTTGATGTCTTACATGATAAGAGAGAAAATGAATGAATATTTCAAAGTTTGAGATGGAAAAAAATAAGAATGAATCTCACCTTGACTAGCTGAAGTGAAATTCACAAGATAAGATATAGCATAATCATCATGACAGTCCCTGATTAGGACACCATTGTTGTCTTAAAGGGAAAAATTGCTTATTCCTTCACAGCTTCTGATAGCTGCCTACCACAAGCAAATATAATAAGGATTGCATTTAAAACACTGTTCCTCTCCCATTTGAAATGAGCTTTGTATTTTCTTGCTTTCAGTAAGAATTAAGTTGAATTTTACTGCTTCATAATCTGTACAAATTTTTTTTTTTTTTAGTATGAATACATATGTGTGACCTCTTGGTCAGTTACAAGAACTGGAGTGTTTCCTTCCAGATAGCAAGCATGCTTTTGGATTGTGTACTTTACACCCTTTGTTGTCATAAGAAATACCTCATGCTACAACCTCTAGTTTCAGAAACAACTTGTCACCAGCAATGAAATTTTCTGCTGTGAAAATGCCTTTACAGGGTATTTTTTGTTTGTTTTTTACCATTCCCTGAAGGAGTTTCCCATCCATCTGGTGCTGTGACTTAAACTTCAGTCTCCTTTGTTCTGAAATCCCTCCCTCTATGACTTTAAAATTTCATAGGTTTTGTGCTGTCAGATCGATTTCTTAGGAAACCTGCTGAACTTCCATCAGTTTTAGGAAGTAATATAGCTACAGCATCACCTGTAATGAGGAAGTATCAAGTTAAAGTGAGGTAGAGAAGGCAAAGAGATACAAGCGCTAGAAGCATTTTAATGAAGTAGTACAAATTACTAAAACATTCTAGAATAAGTATTTATTTCCTTTTTTCAGGCAGTGCAAGAAATAATGATTTTTTTTCTTATAGATATTCAATATTGTTAACTTCTTTAAAAAAAAAGCCAGTAGAGTAATCATTCTCCTTTTTAGGTGCAAAAGAAGTAAGTAGCACATATCATCATCTTATGGATTATATTATTGGATCTTTGCTAACATTGTTACTCCAAAGCAGTTTGAAATTTATTGTTTGAAAAAATAAAATGGAACCATTGATTATTCCATAACAAGGACTGTGGCCTGCATCCAAGAGTGATAAATAACATTAACATTAGTTGAAAGCCTTGTTAACTTGAAAAGCATCCTCAGGAAATAATTGCACAAAACCAAACAATTCATATCCTTTTCATTCCCAAGTGTATGCTGAGTGACTTCCTTTGATCTCAAGCCATTATGGTATATATTAAAATTTCAAATAAAAAATTACCTAACTTCTTATCTTTAATAAGTAACCTGAAATAGATTCTACCAATACAATAAAAAATAGACTGGCCTGGCCTTCAACCAAATTCATGTATTCTATGCTGTCTTCCTGTTTTTAACTTGATATTTAATTATGCTATAATTTCTCAGGTGTAATTTCCTTTGAATTCTTGTGGGAGGAACATGATGAATACATGAGCAATTTATATTATGTGCTGTAGTTTTATAAACTTTGCTTTCATATAGTTTTATAGATATTATAAGTGGTAAGTGCCGAGATGGCTGCGAGCTTCCTAGCTAGAACAAAAGGAAATCTATGCTAAAAAGAAGGTGGGATTTATTAAAGTAAATAACTATCTTATTCTGCCTGGATACCTGGTATAAGCTAGTTATATGTGTATTTGTCATGTAT
>VXAW01009205.1:0-70551 GCA_013399735.1 Tyrannus savana
CTGAGCATCTGAGGTGCATCAGCTGGGCCCTGCCGCCTTCTGCCAGAGTTGAAATATCACTCATGTGGGAAACAGGTTGCACTTGCTAACATTGGGAATCTCAGCCATGAAAAATCCAACCAAAAACCTCCTTCCTAGGAAATAAAGTCTGAAAGGCTGGAGCTGTGATGCTGCCATCCTCGCTAGAGGCCCAGCAGCTGCTGCCAGGTCACCGGGCAGACTGGGAGCAGTTCCCGGCTCTATCCAATGTGTTGCAAGTGTGCATGCTGATTAAACATGGTGCTGTCATAAAGAGTAAAATTAATACCAATACACAGATGTGTCAAAGGCACATGAATTTTGCGTTTAAAATCTGATATTTGGCCACATTCCCCCAAATGTACCATTTGAATACAAAGTTGATCATGTGGGAAGTTTCAGATTAAATTTTGTTGTTAAAGAAGTCACGTTAAGGTAGGTACTTGGAAAATTTGGCACCCAGTACCCCTTTTTGTGTCATAAATATTTATACGAAGGAAAAAGCAGCAACAGAAATTCCTGAGATTTTGCCTGCAATTTAAAAAAAAAAAAGAAAAAAGAACACAAAGTTTGGTTTATTTCACACTTGTCTTTCAGTTAAGAAAGGCACAACTTAGCATAAATCATTTTGGATATTATGTGCAATGTATTACCTTATTTTTGGACAGTTGCACAATGACTGCAGCTGTTTTATAGGAAACTATGTTTAAAAAAGCTAATTATATTTCAAGTATTCCAAGGGAAGTGGCCAGAAGAGAGCATAAATGGCAAGGATATTCATCAGACACTGGCAGTAGCACAAGCATGTTGTGATTGGGGTTTTAACACATTTCAGAAGCCTGCTGCCTGAGATAGTTTTGTGATTACGTACTCGCTCATCTATTTCCCTTCAGTGTTTATGTTGGAAGGATGGCACGTTATTTTGAAAGAAATGAAGAAAAAAAGGAGTTTGCAGAGGAAACTGTAGCAACTAGTCCTGATATGGAGTAGTTTAACGCTGAAATATGTAAGCAAAATGCACAGGTCAAATGATTGAAAAAAGAGAACATATAATACTGGTGGTTTAATGATTTCAAGAGTAGATTGTGTATTATTATTGTCCTGAAATTAGTATGTGTTCCCTTTGGCTCTAATAGACCCTGAATTACACCACATATATGGATCTTCCTGGTTGTTTTGGGAGAATGAAATTTGCTTTGCTTTGTAAGGAGAACAGATTATTCCTTTCAGACCAGAGCCCGAGTCTGCTTGCCATTGTAGACACAGATGTGGGCATTACCTCTACTGGCATTTCCTTCCTCTTTCCAGTTGTGTTGTGGAAAGGACATATCTGTTGTGCTCCCTGAATTTCTCTTGATTTGGACAATTCCTTTGGTCATCCCTCAGCTGGAGCAGTAAAAAGAGCATTGGAGTTTTTTAACACTGCATGGCACTCAGGACAGGGCAGAGTTTGTTTCCAAATAGTGAAATACACAACTGGATCAGAAAAGAATTTGTTGGAACTTTTGTTATCCCAATGTCCTGAAAGAAGTATAATTTTTTTTAAAAAACAAAAACAATAAACAAACAACCAAAACCTGGAGGTTTTGATGGTTGTGAATTATTTAAATAAACAGAATCTTTTTAAAACCTCTATCCATGTTTCATACATTAGAGAACTGAGAAAATAAATAAAAGCACAATTCTTTTTTCCTATAGTGATAGTAAAACTTAATTAAAAGGAAGATGACAAAATTTGCATCTGTGGAAACTGCTGTCATTTTAAAAGTGAAGAACTCTGTCGTATAACATATCCTCTTTCTGGATTAACTAACTTTCCAGATCTTGACAGGATTTCCCCACTGACTATCAAAAACGTCAATCAACACTTTTTTTCCGAACAGTGTAGAAGTAAAGTTGCTAATAAACAGGTTGATTTCTAAGGTACAAGATAAAGAAAAAAAAAAACCAAAACAAAACAACAAAACCCCAAACACTGAAGTCTTCAATTAATGAAGAGGAACCGGGGCAGATGATTGTCTCAATCCTCGCTGGCTGTGCACAGGGACTGTAACAGAGTAAATGAAGACATACCTAATGTAAGAAAGGCTTACAGTGAACATAAAGTTCCTGAAAGCATCTGAAATATTGTTTGTATTGGTCCAATTCACACTGGACACTCCTTCCACTCCTATTTAGGACAACTCTCGTGATATGGCACTAATAATAGGCTGACCACAAACAAGGATGTAAAATATTACAAGCCAGAGGCATCCACTACCTGCTGCTAAGATCTCAGACTTACAGATATATGTTGTCATATTTCCTAGTATAACAAGGTGGTACAAAATATTAAGTTTTTTCTTAAGTGTGTCTTTTATCTAAAATGTGCATTTGCCTTTTTGAGTTAGGTTCAAAATATTTCTTACCACTACATGTAAAATAGTTCAAAAAAAAGGCAGAGGACAGAAGCTATCCAATTCTCATAGGATCCCAAAGAGATCATGGGCTCACTCGGATTACAACAGCAGTGATTTCCACAGAAAATTCTGTACTTTAGCTGAAAGTAAAAATGGGTAGTGACACAGATGTGTGAACTACTGCAGTAAAAGACAAGGAAAAGTCCTTGTGTTGGAAGATACTCCAGTATAACAAATAGTTCCTGGAAGAAAACAGGGTCAGCATTCTGCAAGGTAAATGCTTTTCAGCTACTCACAACATTATGCTATAAATTTAAATACGAGAGGTCCAAACAAGATCTCATGGCCATTATTGTTACTTCACTGACTCAGAGCTAACAGCTTTCTTAAACCGGCATATGTGAGTGAAAAATCAGATTGGAGTGCAATTGTCCTTGCCCGAAGCTGAAAATAAGTTTGACTGTAAAACAAATGTAATTATGTCTCTGCAGGAAGGAACACATCCAGAACGATCATGAAGTTGGTTGTAATCAATGACCTTTTCCGAAATACCTTGAACTCTTTCTTTTGTTGATGGGACTTTCTAAAAGTATACTGGGAGCCATAGGTTTCTGGCTTGTACCCATTTTAAACACTGCTTATCGCGCAGTGCTACAATTTGTTATCAGATGACCCTGTGCTCATATACAAACACAACCACTATCAGGCACAGACAGGCTATAATCTGGCAATAACTTTAAAAAACAGAAACAAACACAATGTGTAGGGAATATTAATAAACTCACGGAATTCTGGCACAGATTAATACTACGAATAAGTATTTGGAGGGAAGTACAGTAAGACATGATAAAAATCCACATTAATTTCAGTCCCATTCCCAATGACATACACTGTCCTAAAAAGCTACTGTCACACAGAGTGCTCTCTTTAGAAGAGTTCAGAATCATTTTGGCTTATCTAACTTTTACAAATATGATGCTTACCTTGTTTTACAGGTTTCTATTGTGTCCAGTGAGTTAAAGCACAGACATTTGTACAGAATTACTCATTTAATTATAACCATTATTCTGGCTTTGGAAGAAAGGTCTTACAAGAAAGACTCTTCCTTTAACAGATACCGTACTGCATTCATTACTGGATAAAATGATAAAGTTTCAGAATTCTTCAGTACCTGTCGGAGTCAGGTTTTTAAAAAACACTTCCATATGGCAAGATATGTAAAGTGGTCTTATTTCAACAACTACCAGCAATTACTATGGTTCATAGTGTGATGTAGGATGACAATCCCCTATAATATTGCCCTCTCAAAATAACAATTCATTGTACTAACTTTCAATAGAAAGAGAATCGCTGTCTGTTTATTCCAAAGTGGGGATTATTTCCCTGCCTCGTGAGAATTTAACAAAAATAAAACCCAGGAATGACTATGCAGCTATCAGATACTTTAGTGATGGGTATTGGATAGACAAAACCAGAGAATCTAACTGCATGGTTCTTTTGTCAGCATAACTTCTGAAGATAATGGTGACTTTTGTAAACTGAACAAGTTATCTGTACCAAAAAGACACATTTATACTATTCATTGAAAGCCGCATGGGACTTTTTAAGGGCCATACAACACAAAATACAAAGACAGTAAGATTCAAATTTAAGCCTGTATTGAATTGGTTTGTGTTTGTTGGGTTGTTTGTTTGTTTGTCCCTTTTTGTTTGGTTTTATTGGGATTCTTTTTGGTGAAGAATAATGCATTTGCCCAGATGCAAATTTATCTTCCTTGATCAGTGCATGGATAGTCTTAAATTCCTCATTTTACATCCCTTTCCATCCATTCACCTGGGACAAACCAGGAAGAAGACCAAGCACACAAATTTCTTCTCGTACTGTACCCAACTCTGGGATCCAGAGGTCCGAATACAACTCCAAGGTAAAAGTCACAACCAGAAATTAGAGAAGGGCACAGTAATTGGACAGATGTGTCCAATATCTAGACTGAGCAGACAGTACATATGTTTTCTCTTTATGTTTCCCTTTAGATTGTTTAAAAAGATTATCATATCTCCTTTTTTGGATCAAGCTTTGCAACACATTCATGTTATATTACCGAAATCAAAACTGGGTCAGCACGTGTGTGTGGCATTAATAAGGATCACTTAGGAATTTTGCCTAGCAAGTGTGGAAATAAATGGGATTCCATTTAAATGGTGCTTGTTCTGTCTAACCTTATCCCTCAGGCTGATGCAAGAGTTCCTGGAAAACCTCAAACGTTGACATTTTACAGATAGGCTCATTTAAGAGAGCATGGAAGATTTTAAGCCACTCAATACCATTTTTCTTAGATATTGAGGCACGTTCCTTTTTTTTAAGGATCTCAGTAGTTTATTTACAAAATTAGTTGAAAAGAAAGAACATTTTTCAGTCAAAAGTTTGATTTTAGAGAATCCAACCTCTGGACTGACTATTTTTCTGGGTATTTTAATACAGATGCTCTTGTCTCATCATTACCATGACATCACTGATTACTATATTCCAACTGACTAATCAGGAAGGAGGCTATGCCTAAACTGGATGAGATTATGACTCTAAAGTATTGTTATCTTTTTCTGCTAAGGAAAGATTGGTCAGGGAACTCCCACTCAGGAATCCTTTCTTTTGCCAACTGAAGGGAGGTTGAGGTGCCAGTTCAATCTGCTTTATCGCATACATTGGCAGATTGTACCCATGCTTAGGTTGTGAAATAAATCCACTCATTGTCATTTATTACTATAAAATATTTGTATTTCAAAAGCATTCACATGTCTAATAGCACATTTACAAATGTGGGAAAATACGGTTGTTCCTCAGAGATATTTATTAATCAATGTTATCAAAAGGTGATATGGAAAAAGAAGACAGAAAGGGATATAATTACATTTACATGCATGTTTGTGTGTGTGTGTGTGTGTGTGTACGCAGACATACACTGTTTATTAAAATCAACAAGACCAAACTTAGGCATTCCAAATTACCAGGGCCAAAAAATTATGTAATAGGAGGATGCCCATGTAGAATAATTTACTGAAATCTATTAATTAACCATGATATTCAGCTGAATATGGGTTATAAACAATTTGTATAAAGATGAGTACATACAATCTAAAAATATAGTATCCAGCAAATCTATAGCTCAAGCAAAAAATTATCAAGTCACAGAATAACTGAGTTATTCTCTGAGAAGAGAATACACCGAGTTGGAAGGGACCCACAAAGATCACCGAGTCCAGCTCTTAGCCCTGCAGAGGACCATCCCCAATAGTCCCACCATGTGCATGAGAGTATTGTCCAAATGCTTCTTGAACTCTGTCAGGGTTGGTGCTGTGACCACTTCCCAGGGGGTTCTGTTCCAGTGCCCAACCACCCTCTGGGTGAAGAACCTTCTTCTAATATCTAAACTAAGCATTCCGTGACACAGCTTCAGGCCATTCCCTCTGGTTCTGTCACTGGTCACCTCAGAGAAGAGATCAGTGCCTGCCCCTCCCCTTCCCCTCACAAAGAAGTTGTAACTGCAATGAGGTCTATCCTCAATCTCCTCTTCTCCTGGCTGAACAGACCAAGTGACCTCAGCCACTCCTCATACGGCTTCCCCTCAAGGTCCTTCACCATCTTTGTTGCCCTCCTTTGGACACTCTCTAAGAGCTTAATATCTTTCTTGTATTGTGGAGACCAAAACTGCCACAATATTCAAGGTTATTTTCCAAATAATCAAGTGATTTAATGAAAAGTTAATTTTAAGAATTCAGTTAATTTTAAAATAACTCTTTTATCAACTATACTCTTTCATCCTTTAAGTGTTTTCTGGTTATTTTGCTTAAGTGATGTTAAGATAATAAATTTTCTAAATCCAATTAAATCTAATTGATTTTAAAATAAAATTATATTAATATACTCAAAGATGTCCCTAAAATTTAAATAATGATAATAATTGATCATAAATAAATAAATAAATTGATCATAGAGAATTTGATGCAGAATTTTAATGAAACAAATTTTTCTTTTATTTTTACCTAATATGCTTATAGACTAGCACATTTTACTTAAGTGGAGTCAATCCCGTTATTTCCTAATAAACATAGAAATTAGTTCTTTGACATTGAAAATCCTAGATTAAATTAACAAGATAATACTACAGATTTAAATTGTATTAAATATTAATTGCCCATTTAGGCTCTTAAAACTGAGCCTACTTTATCTGAAGTATAAGTTTACAAGGCAACACAGAAATCTGCAAATAACAAGGAGTATTAAGTAAGAATAAAATGGTAATATCACCTCTAACATATGGTATTAAGGAAATAACCATTCAAATGTTATGTCCAGTTCTGATTTTAGAAAAATACATTAAAGATTTGGACAGAATTTTTAGAAGTAAGGGAACAATTTTAAGTTGGAAAATAGGTCTTGAAGAAAGGGGCTAAAAAAAAAAAATCCATTGAATTTTTCAAGGAGACAGTGAAGTATCTGGGCTACAAATATGTACAAAAGGAATTACTTTTGATGGTAGTCTGTGCTTTAGTGTACCAGGAAAACCATGAAGTGTTGAAATGAAAGAAATGGAACTCAACACAATTGGAATGCTTCCCTAATTTACCCATTAAAGTACATGACATGGTGATATTCTGAAGCCTTTATGAGTGTGGTCAAACTGAAAGTTGATGATGTTTAAAGTTTTATGAATGCCAGAGTTTAGATTAGTGATTATTAATAGTCTCCTCTGATCCTAAAACATGATAATAACATGGTCTCTATACATATGAGAAGTTCTGTAAAAACCATTGTTCTCCTTAAAAGTCTGTGAACAAGCAGATTATTCTTACATTTAGATGTTGCTAACTTGTTCCATGTGGCTTTGAGAGTAATTGGTCAGAGTATGAGGGGGACTGCGCTCTTCTCTTTAGAACATTTAAAATAGCTATTCCAGTCTGGAATAACAACTGGATCTGATCAACTAAAGTTGGTAGCATCATTCTTTTGACATCCCGACAGTCATATGAGGTATAAAAGCTCATGGTATTGCATTTTTTAGCTCCTATGAAGTCATCAGGGTAAAACCAGTTGTGTAAGTGGAGAATTCTCTTGATGGAAAGGGGGTGCAATTACATTGTATTTTGATGCACCACCTTAATTTCTTTTACGTACTGAATTTCTGCAACATTCTCCCTTTCCAGTGTTTAGGTCAAGGAGATGTATTCCTCAACTGATCTATACTGACACATGGCACTTAAAGTTATTGCAGAGTTGATTTCAGCATCCTGAGAGATGGATTCTCAGATTGCAGAAAAGTGAACCTAAAAGAAATGGAAGAACTCTCCTTTTTGTGTGTTGTGGGGTTTTTTGGTTTGGTTTTTTTGTTGTTGTTGTTTTTGTTGGGTGTTTTAAATTATTTTCTCTATTTCAAATAACATATCTGAGAGAAAAAAAGGTATCAGTAGGAAATTACTGAGTGATCTGCAGATGATAGTTGTTTGTAAATGTAAAGGTATTTCCATTTACTGCATTTAAATGCATTCCAAGTGGCACAGCCAGTACAGTGTCAAGTTTTTTGCTGCGATAAGGCTTGAAGCAGGAAGCCATGAGAGGTCAGGAAGGAAACACTATCAGGCCTGAGAGGGGACTGAGCAGCAAAGGGAGCAGCAGAGCCTCTTGTATTTAGGCTGTGTAACAACTGCACTATTTTCCAAAGGTGAACAGCTACAAGTGTAAAATCCCAGCTACTGTCCCTTTAAACTTACTGGGGGGATAAAAATTCCTTGTTTGCTGTGTTTGCCTTTTGCTTCTAGCAGCTTTGTAAGGGGAAGAGGGAAGGAGGGTAAGGCAACAGGGAAAGTACTATTTCATATAAACATTTCTTTTGGGATGCAGACTGGTTTGTTTATAGCAATTTCATTTGACTCTAGGCACACCAAAGGAAATGGTTTTAATGCTGGTTTTGCTCCATCATGCCAGAGCTGAATTCAAGGCATTTAGTTTGCACTAGTATGTTTCCAAACATCACCCACATCACCTGCTTCCCGATATACTTCCCAATGGGAAACAGGTCAGGGAGCAACTTAAGGAGAAAGGGAAATCTCTAACAAAATTTGGCTTGTAAAAGAGCCACCTACACTGAAAAGTCCAGGGTTGTTGCTCTGCATTACAGCACCAAAGGTTAGTAGGTTAGTGAGTCCAGCTAAACTAGGCTGACAGGTTGTTTTCCCATCCCATGAAATGAGAGAACTTGTATTTTACTGTTGTTCCATGCTGCAATGAATTAAAGATATTTTTCCATTGAGAAAGAGAGAGAGAGACAAACAGAAGGAGAACCACTTTCCTACTGGGGTATTTATTCTTTCCCTATTTCACTTACTGAAGCTGAAGTTCTGGCTATCCTGTTCACCTATATTGGGGAGGGGAAGATGTTGGAGGAAACCTGTCAATCTGACTTCTGAGATATTATCTCTAAAAAAAATGATGCTGAAAGAGAGCATCTTAAAACAGCCACGAAGAAGAAGACAGACCAGAGCCAAGAATCATGATGATGAATGAGACAGCGCTTAATATTTGTCCTAGGTCTCATTTATTCTTCTTATTGTCTTGTTCAGGGAATATCAAGTAGCCTAGAGAGTGCTGATGTCTTTCTTGGTCCCACTGTGAATTTGATAGGATTTTGCATGTTCGTCTGATTTGAAAAATCATCATTTTCAGGAAAAAAAAAAAAAAGGTGTTCCATCCAAATATTTGTCACTAACTGCTAAAGTCAGTTAAATAAAAATATATGGCCACTTCTCAGTGGTGCTATGACTTTCAGGCATAGAAAGACTTTAATGTTATTGCTACTATTTTATGCTTATATAGGTAATGGAAACCAAACAATTTACTATTGTACTAGGCCATCCAAAATATAAATGATGCAAGCCATTGCCCACAGCATTTAATGAGAACAGGTTATCAAAAATAGTACCAGCTCCAAAAACCTGTCTAAAATTACAATTACTCACAGTGGTAAACCTGTACATGTGCTTTGGGATCTGTGCCCAACTAGGTGCACAGGAACTCATTCCCAATTAACTGGTGGGATTGTTAACTGTGCTCCCTTAAATTATGGAAGAATAACCAAGAAGTTTGTCCCACCTAAGCAAAAGTGACCAGTTCAATAGGAATGTAAAGAAAAATTCAAGAAGACTGAAAATTCATCTCAAACACTGGATCATTTCATCCTTTTTAAGGGTCAAAGCTTATTCCTGCTGGAGAAAGGTAAAAAGAAGTTCGCTTTTGTAAAAAATATTACCTACCTGTGCTGCCAAGGTCAGTGAGACCTCTCCTGTGTTGAGTAAGTATCAATGAGGAAAGAAAAGCAGACTGGGAGGTAGCTTTAACTTATGAACTACTATTTTGTTACTAAACCCACTAGGGAAGTGAAAATACAGAGCTAAATTCCACAAGTTTTATAATCATGCGATTCCATTCCTTAACCATTTTTGTACAGAAGTAGCAGAGACAAGAATTTAGTTTATGGCATGATGCTTGTCTAAAAGTAATTATTTTTTGCTGCCATTAATAACAAACTTGCACAACATCGCTGTGTAGCACTTCCATAATGGAAGAGTTAGTGGAGCCTGACCAAACCTGGCCCAGTTTTAGATGAGGTTTTGAGCAAAACTAGGACAATTTCTGGCATGATGCAGAGATTTTTACTAAATCAGAATGGATGCAAAATTGGGTTATTCCACCCAAAGCACAAAAAGAATTTTTACACTTACTTGAACATTGGAAATGTTCAAAAAGCCAAAATAAATGAGCTGAAGGTGTATCCAAAAATCCTACAAGTCAGAGCTAACAAGGTCTTTAAAAGCTCTGCCAGCTATAATTTGTTATACAACTCTCCATGTATGTAGCAGCTATATAAAGTTAATCCCAATATATCATGAAAAGAATATTTTGTTTACAGCAAGTGTTATGTTCAAAGGCATCAACTTTAGCCTGGTTTTTTTCACCATAAATAAAATCAGACTCCTTTACTTGCCCTCTACAGGTACTTTTCTCCATGTACAGGTAGCAGAGTCCTAGGCTAGAGAGAGACATATGCTGTACAAATCTTATCTATGTCTAAATTGCCAGGCAGACAGTCCTTCTCAGTCTTGTGGTTCACAAACATGTCCCTTTTCCTTTCCAAGTAGAGAGCTAAAAGCCAGTTTTCACAAGATTGCACCCAGCAACAGGTACTCTAGAACACTCAGTGTAATGCCTGATTAAAAATGATACAGAGAAATAAAATTCAGATAACCAAGCTGGAGGACAAATGTGCTGATCTTGTAAAAAAGTAACAATACCACGGTGTTTGGAGGGTCCTTTAGAAATATCTTAAAAATTAAGTTTATGAAAATGGTTTCATTATGTAACTTCTTTAGTCCAATGACTAAGTTCTAAGGGCTTTTCCCTGATCTTCTCATTCCTATCTGTTATCTTCCTAAAAGTGAAACATAAGTTGGTTTTCTTGGTTTGAATCATAGATATTGAATTTCTTTTGTAAAATACATTTTCAGACCAGGTACAGCCATTTACCTACTCCCTCTTGTGTGTTGTTACTGAAACGGTTTGAAAATACCACTTATTTAACTTATGGAATCAGATAAAATCTCGATTAAAAGTGCCATTTTTAAGAGTCTGAACAGCTGGATTAACCATTATCATTCCCCTGTAAAAGACTCTGTCAAAGGTACACTTGTGGATATGGTGGTAGCAATTTTAGAAATGACAACAGTTTGACTCTCCTCTCCGTCTGCCAGAGATAACTATCCCAGGAGCACAGACTCACTCTTTAGCAATTCCAGTTTATAGCATCTTATTCGAAACAGTTGACAAGGCTGGTGCACACCCCTGTATTGCACCATGAACTAGAAAGGCTGAGGTGCAGGCACATATCCCTTCTGCTTCCTCACCTCTGGATATGTAGATCCAGCAAAGCGAAATCTACCACAGCCCATCAGTCTGAGCCTTTCCAGAAAGAAGAAAATACTGAATGACATTGCATTCTCAGAGTGGTTTCTACACTAGTTTACTGTAGAAGATTAAATCACTTTTCCTCCGACTTGAAGACTGGAGTTGGCTTAATGAGGGGTATAAAACTGTATGGTGAAAGATTTAGTGGGTATGTTGTTTGCTATTAGAATTTGGTTTGGAATTCTAGGGAGCTTTCAAGAGACTTGCCAGATAATAATCTGAAGCCACAAAATTCCTCCAGGCATTTCTCCATCCCACTTTGTGTAACACCATCTTTTGCGCCTGCTGGCTACTTCTAAGCAAAAGGACTCATTAATCTGTTCTCAAATGCTTTTGTCATCAGATTGCTTTGTGTTTTTAAGCAAAGTGAAATTCTGTGCTTGAGAAGAGTGCAAAGATGTTGATATACTGGAAATTATCTCTAGTAACAAAATAAGTAACAACATTCACAAAATTTCCATGAGGAAGTGAAAATTAAGTTGTCAGGTGTCATTCTAGCATCAGCTGTGTTACACACTCTCTCCACTCAAATGAAGGCCAAGGTTGCACAGTGGAGTGTGAGGTCTCCAATGAAAAACCTCTCTTTCTGCAAGGATGCTTAGGTTACCTTTCTTTCTGAAAAGAGAAGAAACTGCATACCTGCAGTTACTAAATCCAGTTTCTTATACACTCTGTGGATTAATCCTCCTGTCTGCACCCTGAACTCACTTTTCACACCTCTCCAAAAATGCAGTTTTCACAATATACCAAAGATCATCATTGAATATTGCAAACCATGACTGGTAAGAAAAGAACACGTTGAGCTGAGAGGTTCTTACAGAAAAGGTCCTGATAAACTGCCCCCTTTCCGAGAGTTTGGGATCCCCACTGAACTGTGCTGTGGTCATATAACATTGGAGGACTTCCAGGTGGGTATGCCATGTAAAGATGTTCAATTTAATACCCTAACATTTCACTTATAAGTTACTAAACATCTGGTGCAGATCACAGATAGACAGAAACATTTGGAAAAGCAGCTTACAATATTCTGCATGAGATTAATGTTCTCACCAGACCTAATTTTAGGTAAATGCTGAAAACACACACACACACACACACACACACACACACACACCCCCTTATCCACCTGTGTTTGATGGTTCCATGTCCATCAGAGGGTATGATCCACAGAACCACTGTGGACCCACCATCTCAAATGGTCCACCAATTCGGCATACAGGTAATAGAAAAAAGAGATTATTTTTCCTAGTTTTTTTTAATATATATAAAACCTGAAAAAATAGGTGATAATGATATTGTGATAAGCAGCAACAAACATCAAATAAGCAGAGGACAGTTTAATTTGGAAAGCTCTGATCCTTTTGAAGAAGACACAGATATCTTTTTGTCATTTACACCCTAGTTTCACCCAAACAAAAGGCAGGTGGTTTACTGCCTTTCCTATGCTTGATTAGGCAAAAATAGAGATTTTGGTACCATAAAGTAGTACTGAGTGTAGAAGACTGATGAATGCTGCAGCTGCAATCTCATGGCAGAAAAGCAACTGTCAGTCACACTGTCTCGGGATGTTTAAGCAGGTAGGGAAGTAAACAAGTAACCAATCCAAGCATGGAAGTATCATTCCTCATTCCAACCAGCCTGTGGGCCACATCTCATCTACCTAATGCTACCAGTGTGACCATCTTGAGAGAAGATGGAGAAGACTCCATGGAAGTCACCTTTTGTTATTTTCTCAGTACATAGTTATGAGTCATCATCATCATGGCTAGGCTTCACGAATGGAGATTTGAATAATTATGAGTGAAGCTTAAATATTCTTCATTCATACTGAGATTTTCACATGGGAACACAAGATACCATCACTTTTTTGTTGTTGTTTGGTACTGAGTTATTTAGTGTGATATATCCCTGAGAACTGTAACAGGAAAGAGTAGTAGCTGACATCTGGCAGAAATATAGACAGTTATGTAGATTATAAACAGAATGATCTGTCACTTTTAGCATATATATACCAGAACAAAAGACATTAAGTAGAAACCTAAACTGCAAAACATCGATGGCAGGAAGAGATCAAAGAAATCCTGCTCTTTGCTATATGAATAGAATAGGTGAAATTACTATACAAGGAAGAGTCTTATACAAAATTAGCATTGATATGTTTATCCTTGTTTTGAATACAGCTTTGTTTGAACTGAGAAAAAATTATAAAGCAGCCAACAGTACTCAGGCGTGGGTAACCTTTATTGCCGTATTATGTTTTCAGGAAAGATTGATTTCTACCCCCCTTTTTCTTACCCCCTGCCATTAAACTTAAAGGTTTACTCTACTAATGTATTTTTATTCATTTGAAAGCACTGAATAGAAATATTGTATAGAAGTTTGAGCTAAAATATATGGAGAAAAACATTTCCTTCTTAAAAAGCACCTTAGAAAAGCACGTCATAATAAAGCACTGTATGCTCTAGTAAAAAAAAAAAAAAAGATAACTGAAAGCTAATATCTTCACACCACTAAGAGGAGGCAAGCTATATTTAGGCAGCTGTGAGGTTCTTTAGGGATGCCAGAGGCTGGATTGGTGATGGTGTTGCACAGTCCTGCATCCACTGCCGAAATACATGATCAGTGACACATGCTGCAGTAAGCAACATGTAAGCAGTGCTGACTGGGGTCAGGGCTCCAGCTTCCATGGCTCTGATGGGAAACCTCTCCTGGGACTGACTTCATTTTTTTCTCTGCTAACATGTCTATACTTTTAAAGGCCCTACTTAGGAGCCGAACTGTTCAAAATCATTGCAGTTTACAACTTCCTCCGAGGGGAAATAAAGGGGTGAGCCCTGATCTCTCTGGTGACCAGGGACAGGACTCAAGGGAATGGCCTGAAGCTGTGTCAGGGCCAGTTTAGGCTGGATATTAGAAAAAGATCCTTCATTCAGAGGGCGGTTGGACACTGGAACAGGGACGTGGTCAGACAGTGCTCTCAGGCACACAGTGTGACTCTTGGGGATGGTTCTGTGCAGGCCCCGGAGTTGGACTTCGATGGTCCTTGTGGATCTGTTCTAATTCAGGATATTCTATGATCAAAATCATGATAATGGTTTTTTCTAACGAGAATTTAATAAAGTAATTTTAGGATACCTGATGGCAAATCATGAAGACTAAATATTGGCCTTAAAACTCACAAATGTGGGGTTTTGCTATGCAAATTAAGTAGACTCACTAGAAATATGAAAATGTAAGACTGATGATACCATTTCCAAATACTACCTGAACAGTTGCCAGGATGAAGGTTGTACTTCAGTTGCTCTAATGTCTGGCATAAGGGGATTTCATTAATGAAAAAATTTGCTCATCCATATTTTCCTAATGTGCAAAGTTTCAAAAACGAAGTTGGATAATGCATCATATAATGCATTTTTAAATTTGCAGTAGGGAGAAACTGAAGCAAATTAACAGTCTACCTACATCAGTGTGGTAGTAGTCATAAAATGCAGGTATTATGATGTGAGATGAGAGGTTAGGAAACCTTGAAAGATCTATTTATAGAATAATATACTCAAGGGAAAGTTCCTTCCCAGTTGCTTTCAGCATGAATTTGCCTTCTGTTTGGAGGCAGCAGAGTTCAGGAATCTTTCAAGCCCCGGGGACTTGTTGTTCATTTAATTATCACACTAACTGCTTTATTTAATTTATCTGTAAAGAGGGACTGACATTGTTTAATGAATTATGCTATGTTCTGTGGCTCTGTAAAAATGATATGTGCCACTAACTTTAATCAACAGCTGTTTAGAAATTTTCTGTCACATCTGCCAGAACATACTGATTTATGGATATTAAAGCTTTTCACATGAATGTCAGTACTTTTAAGGAGGATTTAAAATGTATTTTTAAAAGTCAAATATTTTGATCTCATGAGGACTTTTATGTCTTTCTGTTCAGATTGATCAAATAGTTTTATATTTTATTTTAACAATATTATACAATACAAATAAAAATAAGGACTGAGTAATACTTGGGGCTTTTTTCCCAGTGTGATAAGAAATGTCCAAATTTCAACACTTGCACAAAATTAGAATTTTTTTCTCCAGGTCAGATGTGGGTTTTTTCTATTATATGTTTTATAGTTAGACCAACAGACCAATCCAAATTTATATATATTTGTGTGTGTGTGTGTGTAACCCACTTCACGTCTTGAATAAGCCCTTTGATGACAGCCTCCCTAGGCTCCCTATGTAATAGATTCTTTCTGAGAGTCACTCAGAGTAGGTAGGAGAAAGGAGAAGGGAAGGAAATTCTGGACAGCATGTTCTGTAGAAATAGTAAAATCTTAGCATATTATAAGGTTTTGGGAAACTTCCTTCTTTATTCTCTGTAGCTATGTATGTTTGCTAACTCCTTTTTTTTTTTTTTCCTGTAGAAGTCCTTTAGTCCTTGGCTGCCAGCCACAGTAAAACAGCTGAACATCTTGATTATCAACAACTTCAGCTGTATTTCCATCCTAGAAATAATTTCTTTCCTGACTCAGGTGGCAATTCAGACACGGAATAACAGGAAAATGAACTTATGTTTTCAAAAGAGTGTAAAACTTGTGACAATCAAGCTTCAGCAAGAAGCCTGACCTGAAGTGTGGAGTTCTGCATTTCAGTTTTAAAACCAAAAGGCTCAGAAGATGCCCAGTCAAGTTCATTCTTTTTGTATAAAATTATATCTTTAACCTCCTGGGGCTTTCTTCCTGTGTTAAAAACGATAGCCATAGTGGTCAATGCACTGCTTCCTTTTAATAAAAATGAATGTAAATATCTGAGAGCAATGTATTAGTTTGAATGCAAGTATGACTGGACATTTTGTATGAAATTCACTATTTATTCATCACCACCAACTCTTCCTGTCTTTTGAAATTTGGGATTAATAATATACGTCCCAGATCAGCAGGTCTGTCCTGTACAATAAAAGTGTTGTCCTTCAGCATCTCTGAACTTAAACCATTAGTGCATTTAGGGAAAGATGATGAGCAACTAAGGAAGAAGTATTACCAAAAACTCTCTCCCATGAATTGAAAATGGAATATAATTTTTAGGAATATATCCATGACTTCAGTTGCCCTTTCAAACCCTGGAGTTTCAAATTCTGCTTAAAATACCTGTACAGACACTGCTTCTGTTTAAAAAGATGTACAGATATTAATTTTGAAGAGCAGATGTCAACTTCTAGAAGATTAATTTTTAGGGTTTTAATTTAAAAATCATGACCTTTATATATTAAGCATGAAGGATGGTCCCCAGTGTGTAGATGTATAATTTAATTTGTTAATCAGAGACTATTTAAGAAGATAATATAAATAATAATTAGAAATCATCGTGTTGTCTTAAGCAAGATTCATTGGTATCTATTCCATGAAGCTGATTTCTCAAAATGCTTTGCTAGTACATGCAGATACTTATTATTTATGTTAAAATAGAATGTTGGTATATGACTGTCCCCAAAGGGTTTTGACAATGTGTTCATTTGTCTTTTTGATATGAACATGGATCCTAAAGCTATATTCAAATATGCTTTAAAAGGACTAGAAAGTTTTTCAAGTAGTCCTAGCTTCTATTTATCAAATAAGCAATTTTATCTAAAGAAAAATAATTTGTTTTCTTACTGGATGAATTTTTAACATATCATAAAACTTTAAAGTTCAGGCTTGATTACCTAGTTCTTCTTGGACTAACTAGGAATTTAGTTTCACAAGCTTGAGAAGTGGACCTATGGGAATATCATGCAGTTTAACAAGGTTAAGTGCAAGATGCTGCATCTGGGTTGGGGTAACCCTTGGTATCAACACAGCTAGGGGATGAACAGGTGGAGAGGAGCCCTGCCAAGAAGGACTTGGGGGTGCTGGTGGATGAGAGGCTGGACATGGGCTGAGAACATGCACTCACAGCCTAGAAAGTCAATTGTGTCCTGGGCTGCATCACAAGCGGCATGGCCAGCAGGTCAAGGGAGGTGATTCTGCCCCTCTGCTCCACTCTGGTGAGACCCCATCTGGAATACTGCATCCAGGTCTAGTGTCCTCAGCATAGGAAGGGCATTGACCTCTGGAGAGAGCCCAGAGGAGGGACACTAAATTGATTAGAGGGACGGAACACCTCTCCTATGGTGAAAGGCTGAAAGAGTTGGGACTGTTCAAGCTTGAGAAGAGAAGGCTTTGGGGTGACCTATTTTTGGCCTTTCAGTACCTGAGTGGAATCTATGAGAAAGATGGAGAGAGACTATTTACACGAGCATGTAGTGACAGGACAAGGGGGAATGGTTTCAAACTGAAAGAGAATAGAGTTAGATTTGACTTTAGAAAGAAATTCTTTACTGTGAGGCTGGTGAGGCGCTGGAAGAGGTTGCCCAGAGAAGCTGTGGATGCACCAACCCTGAGAGAGTTTAAGGCCAGGTAGGATGAAGCTCTGATTAACCTGGTCTAGTGGAAGGTGCTCCTGCCTACGTCAGGTAGGTTGGAACTAGATGATCTGTAAGGTCACTTGCAACCCAGGCCATTATGTGATTCCATGATTCTATATATTTTTACTAAGCACAAAGAAACACAGGACCTGTACAGACCCACAGGTCTAGGTGTCTGTACTTAAAGAGCAGGAGTCATCAAAATTCAGTCGTCTAAGGATAGTTATCTAGTCCAAGGGTCCTTGACACAGAGGGAAATTCACTCCCCCGATTTAGACACCTACCTGAGTCTCAGCCTGAGATAGAAATCATCTTTGGTCATGGAAGGACTGTTAAGCTTCAGAAGTTTCTGATGAAGTAGACTTCCATTTTTTTCCTTACAGCACATTCTTAGGGTCTTTCTTAGTGTCTAGCTCATGACACAGGTGGAGCATTAGGGCCATGTTTTGGTTCACTGTACTGGAAAGAATGAGCTTAACTAACCACAACATGGCAATTAGAAAACAGACAGGTGAGACAGAAAAGGATTGGAGAAAGGGAAACAGTATCCTTCAACTTTGAAGGGAAAAATAGTGTCCTTACTAAAACTAGGCTAACACCCAGAACAACTGATATAGTCAGAAAGCAAACAAGACACCAGGCATATATGTGATTTCTCTTAGAAGTTTCATGTGTCTGAAAGATTGCCTGATTTTTCAACTTTAGTTGTCCCAAATGTAATACCTTTAAATACAACAGGTTTCAACACAAGCTTTTGATCTCTTGAGGTCTTCAGAAATTTCATTTTATGTTTTATAAGCACAATAACATTAATTTTGGTGTACACTTGTTTAGACTCTTTTGGATTTTTCTGCTTGTCCAAAATTATCTCTGCACTTATGGTAGGAAAATACATTTTAAGTCAAGGTATTGTATCGTTGTCATGTGTGGAAGTATTCACATCAAGTACCCTGCTATTAAATAGATAGCATGAACATCTTTAAATATCATTAGAAAAGACATTTCACTGTATTGTCTAATTTGTAGTGGCAATGCTGTCATCACAGCAGTAAGGCTATGAGGCAGACAAGGTTTGTACAGGAGTTTAATAATCATATATTATTAAGCTATAACTGAGGGGTGTGGGGGGGAAAAGCAGACTAATTTTTGAATCAACAAAGTCTTTAAATGTGTTGAAATTGAAAAGCTTCCGTGAATGGAAGCTACTTACACCGGTTCAAGGGGAATCTGAGAAAGCCAGAGGAAGAGAAATTCATAAAGGGTTACTACCTACATAGAAACTGTATCTAGCTCAGGAAATCCCAGAGCTTCAAATGTTTGAAGGCTGGGAGAGTATTCAGGAAAGCAAGATATATGTTTACCTTGTTCTTATAGTTTCTCTTAGGCGTTTGCTTTTGGCCACTGCCAGAAATGGGATACCATGTTAAGCAGACTCTGGTCTGGCCTAGAACAGATAGTGTTAGGGATATATTTATGTTTTTTAAGAAATAAACCATAGACATGAGTTGTAGTTTTGGGATTTGGGGTTTTGTTTGTTTCTTAAAGGCACACATTTCACAGTTGAAAAGCATTTTTCAGGCAGTGTTTCAGAGAACGTGTTTGTGTCTGAATGTATGTGACATTGATAATTCTTCATTCTTTGAAATTAGATACATTAATGAAAGGCATGATATTTTCTAGGGAGGCACTGATACATTCTGTTTACTAACAAGTACTTCAAAGCCTTTAGAATGCATCCTCACCCTAATTTAGCTTGCTGTTTCTCTAGAAAGTTTAGGAGATGAAAGCAAAGCTAATCCACAATCCATTCACCATGCTGGTTATACTTGCAGCACCAATACAATGCCTTCTTGATTAGAAGTGAATCAGGTGCAGAGTGCAAGGAGAAGGCATGAATGGAAAATATGTAGATTACTATTGGTTTAGTTAGGAATGGAAGTCCTCTCAAGCCTAATCTATGCGGTGCTATCAGGTGCTAAAATATTCTCTCTGACAGTAAGCAGTAAACAAACAGGGTCCTTGTTGTACTGCTCCAAAGTATCTCATATTCACTTGTGATCACATGCTGTTACAAGAGGAATGTAAAACAATAACATCACAGGTCCTGGTGAACACATTCAGAAGATTTACCTGTCGAGAGGACAGAGGACAGGACGTGCTGCACTGAAAGGCAGGGATGATAGCTCATTTCCTTGTTTTGTCTTCTTTGCAGAAAACAGGACCTTCTGAGGGGCCTGCATTTGAAGGGACAGTAGCCTCAGTTTATTAAGCCGGAACTTGATGATGCTAACAGAACTTTAATACATGACCTGTTTGATCTGTAATTTAGGCTAGCTGAGAGCATAAGCTATTTAATGATTGCCTTATAACTCCATACAAGCAGAGTGCTACCTGACAAATATATTGGAGGCCTTCAACTACGGTAAAGTGGAAAAACTGGGACAAAGACTGTGTTCAGTGATATAAGCCATGGGTCTGGCATGAATCCTTTATCACCTTCTGCTTTTGAACTATCTACTTCCTTAATTAGAGTTGCAAGGCAATTTTAAAAAAAAATGTGAAGCCACGCTTGAAGCACAAAAAAAGTAGATGTCTTTGCACAGACTCTGCTCTACCTGCAAAAATCAGTAGAGAACAACTATGAGAACAATTCCTCTCTAGGAACTGGTAGCTTCTGTGAATTTTAACAGAAATCAGTTGACTCAGACAGTCCATCAAACTCCAGATATTACTTTCAGAAGACAAGGAACTCCAGAGTTGGGACACAGACAGTTAAGCAATATCTTCATTGCCATAATAATTATTAATATCCACTAGCTATACTCTTACCAAATCCACTTGAGACTAGACCTAATAGCTTCTGCTGTAGTGCAAGCAGATTAGATAAAAACTGGATTGTCTTACAAGGAAAGACTGACAAAAAAGATTTTCTCTTTAGGCTAAAGAGGAGAAGGCTAAGGGGAATGTGATCAAGGTCATCACAAAGACAGTGGATAAGGTGCATGTGATGAAGCTGAAATAGTTAACTACCAGTTCTACAGTAGCAGAATGAGAGAAAACTTGTTGAAACCATTAGAAATGGGTTTAAAAGAAGTAAAATATTTCTTTTCACTGCAGGCAGCAAACTTTGGGAATTTGCTGCAGTTGAGGAAGGCGGCAGCAGCAGGTTTGAAAAGGGGTTAGTCAAATTCATAGGAAACAGCTCCATAAATATGTTCTGAAGGGAACAGGCAGAAACGTGCCCCTAGAAATTCTTCATACATCAACCATGATTGCTGGGAAGCATAAGGGGAAAGCACCAAAGGATGTGTTTGGGCTTCACCAAACAGCATTTTCTGTTGTCCCACTGGAGTCAGACTGCAGACACAGACCATACTCTGATCATGCAGGACATTTCTCATATTATGTCATGAGGACTGAATAGGAGATTCTTCAGTCTATGAATCTTCCTCTCAATCTAAACTACAAGTGGGAGACTTGTAGGAAAAAGTTAATGTCCATCAGCCACCTTTGCTTTCTATGCTACCCTCAGAAGAGGATGCACTCATGCTCAGCCTTAAACACCATAAGGAATTGTGTTGTTTTCAGTCTTGAAGTTTAGCACATGTGTACCTGAAGTACCTGGCATTCAGTTCTTCTGCAAAACAGAGAAAACAGAATTCACATTAGAAAGATAACAGATAAAACCAAAATGAATGAACAGAGCAAAAATTCACTAATTGATTCCCATTACAAGTAGTCCATCACTTCCCTTAACTGATGTCTCTCTCCTTTACTTCCATCTTTGACCTTCACTTATTAGTGAAGTAAAAGCTTGCCCTGTTGTTTCTGTCCTGTCTCTCCTTTTCTTTCATCCTTTCCCTACTCATATCAACATAGTTACAGGACTAAGGGAATTAAGGTCTTAACCAGAATATGTAGTGTTTTGGAGCACTTCCATAGGATTTCTGAATTTCTGTCAATCAAGAAAGCACAGAGAAATTCTTACTGTTCTAAAGGTCCTTATTGTGGAGCTTGCAATATGCTTTTGAGATGTTTGCAAGGAAATGCTATGGGAGCTCTGCATACTATTAGTAAGTCCAGAACACACAGAGTATAAAGATGGGTTGCCAAGCTCAGCAGCAGCATGGTGTTTATTTGTTTTCACTTTCTGCTTGTCTTTTCTATGTTTTAAGGTTACTGATATTTAGTTCATACTATTAGGGGCTGATGTGTCTCTCAAACATGGCAAATAGGTCATGGATACTCCCAGAATCCTGTGTCTGAAAGGAAGTAAACATCAAATAAATACCTTAAATAATGAAAGAAATCCCAATTGCTCACAACGTATATATACATGAAAGAGTTTCCACCTAGACCTCTAAATTCGAGGTAGTATATGGCAAGGTTTGCATCCCTTGTAGAAAAATACAATCATATTTTTTGTATAAACATTTAATCTGATGTAGGAACAAAAAGATGAAGAAAAAGTAATGATTTCTCACATTGTCTAGCTAAGATCTGCTGACTGATAAAATAAGCAGGAAGGTGGAAGGAAAAGACATGCATGCCTGCTGTTAAAGAAAAGCCTATTTGCACATAATGCTCTGGAGAAATTATTGAACATTTTATCCACCCTGTCACTCTGCCAGGGTCAGTGAGACCTGGGCCAATCTATTCAGTCAGTTCTGGTTATGCAAGTTAAACGGTTTAGTGGTTGCTTTAATTAGGAATCCCATTTTGTTTACAAACTCACAAAAAATGGTAGCAAAGAATGTTTTATGCCCATGCTTACCAGCCCCAGTCCATGGCCTAACCCTTATCCCTCCAAAAGGGGTTTCTTTGCCTCCTTCCAGCCGTGCCTGGTAAGTTGCCAGAAACACATTCCAGAATGTAACAAACACAGGTATCGCAGCATAAAAGTGTTGTGTAGCACAAAGCATCTCTTCTGTGAGAATCCAATGTAGTACAAGAACAAGGAAGACTAAAACATTATTGGCACTGTAAGGAAAACAACAGGAATTTTTGTGATATCATTTGGTTCATTGTGATATCATTTGGTTCATCACATAATACTCTTTTCTCATTCTTATCTCACAAACATATCCACGCCTTCTTCCATGCTGCTCTTTCTAGCAGATAGAATGACCTTCCACGATCCATTTGTCCAGTTTTGCCTTTACCTGACACACACCCTGGCCAAAAGACCCTTTTTACAACATTGCCCCACTAAAGTTCTGTGTATATTGATGCCAGGAACTCATCAAACATCTCAAACACCAAGACTTTGAAGAGTTGCAATGAAAGTAACTTTGTGACCTGAGCGCTCTGCCAAGTGAGGCACTTGGCATTACTCCAGGTGACGTGATGAAGGGACCAGTTCTGACCAATTAATACCATGGTCAGCCATGTAATTTTCTAGTTTGCTAACATGCCTAATGAATCGGGAGAATGACCCTCCAAGATGTACTGAAATCCAAAGGAAAATATGACAAAATTTGGGCTGCAGCAGGACCACACATCCTGTTCAGAGAAGTTGTTCTTCTGTGCAGCTTCCTTTCCCCACTTCCTCTTGGCTCCTAGTCCTGTCCTCAGGTCATTAGACCACATCACTTCCCTGTTGTTAGCAGGTTATAAATACTGAGATAGATAGGTACTGACATGATACTGATAACAGTTTGATAGCAACAGATCTACGTTATCATCTGCATCACTTGCGGAGTTTTGCTGGGTCCCCCTTGCTGCTAAATACCAGCTGCAAATTTTCATCTCCCTTTCTCTAAGCCTAAAATATCTTTCCCATGTTAACATTCAATCAGTCTTGTAATTTTTCCTACATGGCTGAAACATAACATTGCACAAAACACATGAAGATTTGTCCACTCACAGAAAGTACTTTTTTTTTCTTTTTTTAAAAACCTATTGATTAAAAACCCAAACAGTGCAGCACATTTTATTGCTAGGTAAGACAGGATTCTTAAATCAAAGTAGTGCTGATCAATAATGAAGTACCTAACTCTCAGCTTTATTGATTATGTCTACACAGACTTAATTCACAGGCTAACTGTGCTGGCTCCCCAGATACACCCTTTTCAGAACTTAGACATAGCTTGCACATAGTTGAGACTATCTCCCTATCACACTCTTGTTCTTTTAGCTAATTAATACATTCTAAATCCAATTTGGCAAGTCCTAGACAGTTTAGTGCTGGTTTAGACAGAGAGAAGAAGTTTTCTCAGTCTGAGCTCAGTTTTCAGCACAGACTACAAAGAAACATGCTCTTGTTGCTGTCACACAGAAGAGCACCAGTGAACTAATGTTGTCTGATGTTCTCAGATCTCCTTGTAAATTCAGCTGAACTATTTAGATTTTTTTCCTCAAAACAGAAATTATTATTTTTTAAAATGAAAACAATAACAACATCAACAAAGCTTCCATCAATAAACCATGGATTTCAGGAAAATTTCTGTGTATGGCAAAGAGAAAAATGTCAAGGCAGGAACAGATTTCAGAAGACACTGTTTGATCATGGCCTCTTAATTTGCAGAAGTCCAACCAGCAAGATGTCATCCAGCTGACTGAGGAAGTAAAGTTGCAATCTGTGCATTAAAATTGGGCTTTTGGCAAACTCTTTTCAAGTTCTTTTCTACACCTCTATAACAGCCAGGAGGAATGTTGTCATCAGTGTCAGGTATGAGAGAAGATTTCTGTTGTGCAGAAGTTTGTGGGAGTGAAGGATTTGAATGAAGAGGAGGCAAAGTGGGAATTCAGCAGTACATCAGTGTATATTTTCACATCTGTGCCAACCAAGGCAATGAGAGAGAGATGAATAAAATTTTCTCCCAGGTCTTAGCCTAAGATCTGGGGGAAGGGCATCTGGAGGGAAACTGCTTCTCTTGGTGTACTGTACAGCTTTCTGGAAGAGTTTGCTGGAAAATCAATTGAGGAGAAGGGAAAGAGTAGGAATTTGCAGCCTTACAGACTGCACTCACTGCTTAGACGTACTGACTGTGTTGGCTTTACTGCCCCATCACATTTTTGAGACCATAGGTATGACATAAGTTTCTGCCACATGCAACTTTACCCCAGCACCTACATTTCCACCTTTCACAAGCAACATTCAGCACCACAACGGTAACAGCGCAGCAAAGATGGCCAACACTACAGGTCAAGACATCTGGGTTCTGGCTTAACTCTAAATGAGTGTGATCATAAAAAAAAATCCCCAAATTACAAAAAATCTTGAAAATCTCAGAGACTGGCTGTGTTAAGGGCCACCAAATAAATACCTGAGCCAGTAGCACAAGATCAGTTTTCAGGATTGTCCTGTACCAGTAAGGACCCTCTTTTCACACATCTTGTAATGGTTTTGCAAAGCTTGGTTCAGGATTTCTCCTGTACTGTCTCCATGCATCACCTTCTGTCCCTCCATAACTCCCACCTTAGCAATATTAGGCATATTGAGCTGTTGCATGAACACAGTTCATCCCTTCCAGGTGATGACCTAAATGATTTTTAAGGTTTCAAGTAAATTATAGATGTAATTTCAGAAACTGATCAAGTTTAAAAATAGATGTTGAAAACGGTCTGCAGGATCATGAGCCTTGTTGTTGCTCTTACACACTCTATAGATTAAACTATTTATCTTTTTTCCTGGAGGTGGGGCAAGGCACCTATTCCCAAAAGGCATTTCCCTCCTAAGGCTAAGGGATTTCCTTAGATGTTATACTTAATGAGTGGAAGAAACTGGACAGAAAGCTGCACAGACCAGGGGCTGGCAGTCCGATGGAGAATGGGGAGAGCTAATTGTGAGAAGTAATAGCTATGGGTCCCCAAGGAGAGCAAAAGATGGAGGGGAAAAGAAGGGAGGGTAAGTGAAGCCCATCTCAGATTAAGATCTTTTTCCCTCTTTCCTCTGGTTGGCTGCAGCTGGGTCTCACCCACTCTCTGTCTTAAAACTGTCAGCAAGCCAAAGCCTGGTACAACTGCCAAGTAATTACTGATGACATGTGAGCAGTATTTTTCCAGATTGGCTTTCCTGCCTTTCTGCAAGAAAAATAAACTGAAAGCTGTACCCCAACAAACATGACAGGAAAAATAACAACACTTGTATGGGACTGATACTGGAAATGTCCTGCTCCTCCAGCTGCAGCCTGGAGAGAACTACTACCACCCTCGCCCTCCATCATCTCAGCAAGGAAAGGAAAGATTGAAGGCAGGATGGGAGAAGGGTTCTTTCCAAAGGTCAGCACATCTCTTTCAGTCAAAGTTCAGTGCCACACAAGAACAGGGAGAAGGTAGCAATATAAAAGTCACTTGGCACAGTAGTAACTGAGACAGACACAGCATTGCTTGTGTTTGATTTACTGGTAAACACAAGAATGGTATTGGTGAGTCCTCTCCTCTGCATTAAACCTGAGTTATATGACTCACTCTGCCATCTTTTAAAGACTAAGGAACTCATGTCATGCAAGTGGGTCCCCTCCAATGATGATTTTACAAGTCTTTCTCAACCATCAAGCTCCTCACTTTAAGATGGGAAGATCAAATCTAAAATTCCCCTCCACACTGCATGACTGGTCTTAATGGTTTGTACAGATCTATCCTGAAAATGTTACCTTCTGGCCTTTGCCATATGTTGTCTTATTCCATCTCTCAAAATCAGGACCAGACATCCCATTCCCTGAAGGGAAATCTATGCATGCAATTGGGATATGATTTACCACAGGTAAATTAACTAACTGATGGGAGATAACGAAGAAAAAACCCAAATGTTTTAGGACTACAAAAACTCAGAATATTAAAAAATAAAAATTTCACACTACAAAGAGTTATGATGATTGTTTAAAATTAATGATAATTCTGCAAAACTTTCTATTCTAAATCCCTGTTTTCATACACTTTTCACTAGAAAGCATTATCTTTTTCAGGATAGGTTTTTTTCTCATTCTATTAAAAAGTGAACTTCTTCCTTGATATTTTTGCTAAGTTAATCACTTCAACTATGTTAGAGTCATGTGAGAATAAAAAATCCTATTAAAAGAAAAAAAAAACCTGTCTAGCTAGGCCTATGAGGTTAATTCAAAGCATCCTGCATCTGAAAGCCTCAAATTTGGGGTGTAGTCCTCCAAATGAGACCAACTAGCCAAAGTACCTATGATAATCAGTGGGATATATCCTCTCAAAAAAAAAAAAAAAAAAAAAGGCAAACCAAAACCAAAAACCACACACACACACAAAAAAAAAAAATCAAAAAAACCAAAACCAAACAAATAAACAAACCCGCACCCAAACATGGTAAAACTCTATAATAATTAAAATTTCCTTGAAAAACTGATGCAAAATCTGGCCTTGTTCCTACAGAAGCAAGGTATCAAAATAGCATGCTTTAAGATGATTTAAACCAACCCATTGTCCTTCACACCACACCAGAACAGAACACACACAGCTACTGTTCCTCCTCTGAAGGATAATAACTTCCTGCTGAGGGATGTTGACTCCTCTAAATGTGTTAACTCATTCACTTTCAGTCACGTTTCTGTATCTGTTAGCAACTCACCAGACAGTGCTATCTGTGGAGCACTGGTATTTACCCAGCCCTGCTCCCCTGAAATCTTACCCCTGTCTTTCTCCTGGTTCAAGTCCTTGACTCATGCTCCTAATGGACAGGACTGCTCTCCTACTAGGGGTAATTGTTTCTGCTAAGAGACAGGTAAGATGTTCTCGAGGCAGTTTCTGAACCACTACAGTTTGTCCACAAATTTTTTAGTGACAAAACATAAACCAGTACTCAGTATGTGACTAGTGACAGACATAATCTGTATATGGCCTTGTAACAGGATAGGGTTTATATGGCCCAAAAGGACAGTTCTGTGAGACAAGCACTGCAACATCAAAAGGAGAAGAGAACCAAATGCTGTACCCACAAAAATATTCTGCCTTCCTTATTTTTTTTCTTTATAAAGTATATTGCACATGAAACTTCATACAGCATTATATAAACATGAGCAGAAACTTAAGAAAAGAAATTGCAGAAGCAAACCTTTATGTAAGACATATCTGTGTTGCTCACGAGCAAGTTTGGACCTTCTTCCTCTCACACTTACTTCTGAGTACTTAGACACATGCAAAGTTGGCTATGAAAGAGAGAAATCCTTGCAGTTATTAAAAGTTATTAAAAAATGAAACAACTCTTCAGAGTATTTGGATAGACCCTAAATAAAGAGTGCATCTATAAAATACTAATAGCAGACCAGTCACAATCTGCCCCACAGCTACTTACGAAATCCCTGAATTTTACTCATTTATATTACCCTCTCTTTTGCTCTGTGAACCAACGGATGATATCTAGGCTGTGGGCTTCCTTATTTTCACACTGCTCTCCTAACAACATCTAAAAACTGTTCCACTGGCCCACAAGTAACTAAATAGGCAGAATTTGGCTTTTGATACTTCAGCTCTGCAGATAGCTAATGCTTTTCTAAGTGAATGGTTTCTTTTTTGACATGCTTCTTATTTCTCACTGCCATTTCTTGCAAGAAAGAAAATGTGGCTAAGGAGAGATATACAGGAATTTACCCTTAGTAAAATGAATCTCAGACTCTCTAATTCAGCCACAGTGTGCCCTTACACAGTCCCATTGAATGTAGAGGTACCAGGATGCAAGGGCTGTATCTGCAATATAATAAGCAGATGCACATGATTTCTGTGTGGTAACATGAAAGAATAAAAAAATAAATAAATAAATATACTGAGGAATGTCTATGGCAGGCCTGCATTCTCAAAGCTGTGTTTGCTTCTTAATCATTCATTTTACTCATGTCAGAAGCTTCCCAAAGTCTTCCCTCTTTACTTTACTAACATCACATCTACTTCCATGAGCTCTCTTCACTTGAACTGCAGCAATCTCTGTCATTAGATTATATGAAATATAATCTTATAAGATTACATGAAGCAGAAGATACAGAAACCTCACTTGGAATTCTATTATGGTGAAAAGATTCAAATACTGAAGGGTTGTTTCTTTTTCCTCTCTCTCTCTCTCTCTCCCCCCACCCGTCCAATTCTTATTTCCCCCCATTTTCTAGGACTTGCAAGTTAGGTTTCAGGGTAAAGTACGGATAATAAAGTACGGAGCAGAACTTTGGAAGGTGTCCAGCTCTTCACCCCACCCAGATGAATACCTGGAAGCACACTGTTAATATGGCTATCCTGCCAGACCAAAATTGAGTGTGGCCTCAACTGGAACAAATGTTGAAAGGATGCCCTCTGAAACAGGTAACCACAGGACTGACACAGCAATACTTTGTTTTCAGTTTTACAGCTCTCTGGTAAATAATTTTCATTTTACTCTACTAATCCTTTTGTGATAGGACCAGACTTTGCAAGCAAGTCTTAACGTTGTCTGTTTTCAGTGTACTTTATCTTACTATTTTATAAACCAATCCTATATTTCAGTAAAACATAGGAATTGACCAAGTTTAGGGTGCAGGATTTTGCAGGACTATCAAGTATCAGCTACGCTGCCCGGTATCTGGCTAAACAATGTAAGGTGGTTTTCTTTGTGTGTCAGTGCTAGAAGTGGCTGAGGATTTTGGAGAGCATAAAAGACTTCATGTGCATTGTTTCTACTTCAAAAAGCTTTCACCAAACCCAGGGCAGGCACCCAGTGGAACTCTCCAGCCACTTCTACACACTAATTCAGAGCTAGGGATGCTAGTGCTCAACTGGATCTTTGACTCTAGCTCCAATAAGCTGCAGTGGAGGACTCTCTAGGTCTGAGGTCTGAGGTCAGGGTACAGCACCTGCAACAGTACAGCACGTTGTTTATGCCAGAGGCACTTCCAAAATACCTGGCTCCAAAACCACTGTTTCAAGGCTTTCTGGTCCTGTACTATGAAGTGGAGTCTGAGATGACAGATTCCCCTATCAGCTGCTATGGGCCTCATGGTTCTGTAGTCAGACCAATAGTTTCTGGGTGCTCCACCTCACTTAAAGCCCTTCCCTTCCACTGATCCCATACATCCTCAGGAAAGCTGAACGATGGTCATGGCTGAGTGGTAGGAGGGAGGTGGCAGGAAGCAAGGAGGGTTTTCATGTCAAGCTGCCTTCCCCGTCAACACACAGTGAGGTGATGTTGTTTGAAACATGATTCAACTGGAAACTACGGTGCTAACTCAACAGCTTATTTTCCAGTGCAATCTGGCCCTCACCTGGACTCCTCCTCACCACTGAGAAACTGCTGTAACTTTTGTGCCCTCACACAGCAATGTCGGGGGCAATGCTGGACCCTGCTCTCAGAGCTGGGTGAGAGCCCATCCTTCCTTGCCATCCCTCACCTCATGACTTTCCTCTGTTGTCTGAGCCAGAGCACAGAGCCCTTCTCCTTCAGGGTGGTGGGGTTGGCTGGTTTGTTCTCTGTGATAGAGGGAGATATGTCTGGAGACAAGGTTCCTGTCAGGTCTTCCTCTGTGACAGCTGGCTCCGCAGAGCCCCTGCCATCAGCTTCCATGAGTCCAGCACAGAGTCTGACTGTATTGATTTAGTAGTCTATTGTTGTGTGGGAAAAGCACTTAGTGGTAAATACCAGAACACGACCAATAGCTCAGAAGCACCAGAGTCTGTGTTAGAGCTCCAGTGCCAGGCCCTGGGCTCCAGAAACTCTGCAGTAACACCACTGTGAACAGGGTGTTTGGTTGGTGAAGTGAATGGATCAAAGAAGGAAGCATCAGAAATAGGCCAAGGACACCCACTTTGCCTGCCCCAGGTACCTGCTGAAATGTCATAAACTATCTGATAATAACACATTGAGACTCTTTGAAAAGCTGGGAGTTCAAAGGCATTATTCTGATTTAATGTATATGATTTTTGCACTGATTTCCGTGCAATCGCTCCTGATTTTTAGAACTGTGAGCTAAAGCTCCTGCTCTTTAATTTTTAAAATGCCAACATTGTGCTGTCACCAGCCCCAAGCCTGGAAATATTGGCAGATCATGACAAATGTGTCACATCCTCCTTCCCCTTTCTGAAACCTACTCCCTGCTACCCACTAATACTCCCTACTATGGCACAAGTAAGTCGTGAGCAGCGTGATATATTCTTGTAAAACAAAATAGATGAGGTTTAAAGAACATAAACAGCAACTTACTAACCCAGTCCATCATACGATCCCAGGCTCCAAACAAAAGGGCAAGGGTGGGGCCCACAGACCAGTCCAAGTGTCGGGTGGGTCCATGTTTTACGAAAGATAAGAACATATTCTATTAAAAAAAGTCTTTTGTACGGTTGCTCTTTGCGACCCTGAAGGGGGAAAAAATTATCTCTGTGCACAGACCGCAGTGGTGTGGGCCGGTGCACGCACATCCACATGCCCTTGTGGTGGTGTTGCCAGGCACTGGGGACGTGTGTGTTATTCACAAGTCAGCACTGCCAAGGGAATGTCGATGGAAGCTCCATCACTCAGCGGCAGCATAGCAACAGATTTGCCCCGTGGTATATTTTTATCTTACTGGGGGTTTTTTTAACCTCTTTTTTTGGTTATTGTTGTAAATGACAGTTCTATGATGCTGCCTTTACCTAATACCAGGATTTACAAGGACTGGGCACATGTGGAATGAGGACATCCAGCATAATGATTCTAGCATCAAGAAAATATGAAAGTCTTTTTCTTTAGGACATCACTATTGAAATGGCCTATTCATGGTCCTGATCCACAGTGAGTCTGTTTTATCTGGGCCTTGTGAGGGCCTCAAATGCAGGGTGTCCCACACTACTGTAAGCCAGCCCCTTGGGGGCAGCAGCATGGCCCATCAACCCACCAACCCAGGTGAGCGATGCACCCAGTGTCCAGTGCCTCAGTGTGACTGTGTGGGAAACCCCAGCAGTGCTGCAGTGAGGAGCCCAGACAGAGGCCAAGCAATATGACCAAATCTTCCCCTGGGGGCAGGTACTCCCCATATTGCCTAGTACAGAATTTTAATCCATTTCAAAGGCAAAGAACAGAGAAACAATTGAACAACAAGTATAAGCACCTTGGAAGTTTTATGTCTTTACCCTTATGTTGTGCTTGCTGCTGCTGAAACATTGTGAAAGTTAATTTCTTTAAAGTTCAGGGAAATGTTTGAATTTAGTTTCAGTCCATAAAGAGACAAATTTAAAATACTGATCTCTGGGTTCAGATTCCTCAAATGTTTTTTGACTGCTCAGAGGCAAGAGCCTGGGATTAGTCCATCTAAGGAATCATCATAAAACAAGTAATATTACTGAAAGAGAAGGGAATTAACATACTCCTATAAGATCAAAAGAACAAATAAGTTCATTTTGTCCTTTTTCTTGATCAGAGAGGGAAAAAATGTATGTTATTGACTTTCAGTAACCTATGTAACTCTCAGCAATTAAACCAGGGATTTTACTTCAACCAGAAGTTTATTTCTTTCAGGAAGGGTTAATTATACCTAAACAAAATGTATGTTTTTTAGGAAGTAACTTTAAGTGTTTAGGAAGGCACGTTTGCCTGTTTATGCTAAAGAAAATCAGTCCATCAAATTTAAAGACAAGAAATATTGTCCCTATGAGAAGCTCTGTAATTACCCATCTATCCCTTTCTATTCTTTGTAATTATTCATTTGCAATTATCTCCATCCTGCCTGATGTTTTTCTAAATCCTGCATGAATATGAAGTAAAGCAACAGTCAGATAAATCATGATAGCTCTTTAAATTTCTGAAAGGGTTTCTGCAGTCAGTGAGAGGATGGTGTGGAAGGGGTTACACTTTGTGCTCAAGTTCCTCTTTTTGTCCCCAAGGAGAGGAAAGAAGCAGAATACCTCCAGATGCTAATGAAACATGGAAACAATTTGTGTACAAGCAAAAAACCGTGGTTTGTCGTCTCTCACTGCCAATAATAATACTTTATTTCCTATTTGTACTGTATAATGTTCAGGATGAAAAACAAGTGATATTACTTCATAATTCCCACAGATGTCATTTCATAGGTAATGTGGCCATCTCCCTTAGTCTCCCTCACGCAAACTTCAGTAATTTTGGCTTCTTTGAGGAATCATATTTACAAATTCAGCTATTATAAACCCACTTAGAGCTCTCTATATGGAAAGTAAATCCAGTTAAAACTCCTTTGCTGATAGTATTTAAAGCCTTTTATTTGTCCAAAATCATAGAGGGTGCAAGCACCGCACAGGGTAGGTAGCGTGTGAGGTTGATTACAGATCAGCACTGATTATCACCAACAGTTTCCTCAAGAAAGAACTAGTGTCAAAGCCAGTCCAAACTTAAATAAGATACAGCCTCATTGCATTCATGGAAATTCCCCTCTATTTTCACTAGGTCTGGACGTGTCCAGGGAAGCAGTCGAAACTGCCTTCCAGAACAATGCACAAGGACTAAACATTTAGACCCCCTGCAAATGACCACTGGGATAATTATAGCAGGTGTCAAAATCCCTAAGAATAGCTGAGAAACAGGACCTTCCAGCCCGCCTGTGGTGTCAGATCAACAGAGATAAAACAACAAACGAGGTCCCAGTGGGTCTCCCCAGGCAGCGCAGGCAGGGAGCTGAGCTTGTCGGCAGGGCTCAGCCTCTCTCTGGGAGCTTGTTTACTGCTCCCTTTGGAGCAAACCTCCCTGCTGGTGTCATACATCCCCTCTCCGGAGACAGCAGTTTGAGAGCCTGCTCTATGGCTCAGGAAAGCAACCTAAGGCCAACAGCTTTCCTGTAACGTGCTTCCAGATGTTTGAGCAGCGGACACTCGGTTCCACTGTATGCAGCGACTGTGTATTCAGCAACTACCTTGGCCCATCAGCATTTTAAAGTTTTCATGAGGCACTTTCAAGGGTCTGCTACTCTGTTATAGCCAGTTTCAAACTCACAGAAAACTGGAAAACTGCTACAGGCAATACCTCCTGGCTTGGCTGATCAGTAATGAGTAAAACCTGGAATATGTCCTGGTCTAGTGGGAGATGTCCCTGCCCATGTTAGAACTTTAAGGTCTCTTTCCCAAACCATTCTATTTTTCTACAACCCCTGATGCTGTCATCTGCACCAGGCTAAAGCTTCAGGTCACATAGTGGTAGTGCCTGTATGTGTATGCCATTTTTTCAGAATGGTAATGATGGGACACCAACCAGTTATTACTAGAAATACTGTCCAGACCTACCAGGTTTTAAAAAAATAGCTGAGCATCATGCCATGTAATAAATACAGTCAAGCAAAAAAAAAAAGGAGTTGCAGCCTCAACTCTGTCATAGTTCTCTGTGCCTTTTGCATGCAGGTGCCATCAGACATGAGCACAGTGCACTAATCTGTGCTGAGCTGTCAGGTCAAAGGCAGTCCCACCCTGGTGGCCTGGGCTTCAGCTCAGACTGGTGTAGGTACAGGTTGGATGGCTCACAGCAAATGCTGGGTCCCTGGAGGCAAGTTCCAAGTGGAAATACAGCTATGTTCCAAATAATTTCCTAACCTTCAGACAGTCCAGGATTTAAATTATGTGAGAGTGACATTGCTTAGTCATAACTGTACAAAGTCAAGTAGAGGGAGCTCCGTCTGTTTCTCCCTTCCACAGTCACCATAGCAATACTACTTTAGCACTTCTAGTAAATACAGGCTTTGGAGATGGAGTTAGGGAAGCCAACTTGGTAACAAAGGATGCTTCAGACAAGAACTCCTTGTTGCTAACTCCTTGCTGCTTAAACAGGGAGATAACCATTCCATAAAATGCCTAGAAAATCACGAGGCTCTGTGATGTTGAAGTTTCTCTTTTATTCACAGAATCACAGGATAGGCTGGGTTACAAGGGACTTTTAGTGGCCAGCTAGTTCAACCCCTCTGCCATGGGCAGGGACACCTTCAACTAGATCAGAACCCAAGGACCTTATAGTACAAATTTAACAGTCACCAATCACCGGCAGTAAATACATATCCAAAAGTAGTATCAAGAGTATTCATCACACCAAAGCCCCCTGCTGTATGTGTCTTGCCCTCATTAAGCTCTTGTGCTGTTCTGATCATATCTACAGAAGCTATCCAGTATGAGAGAAAGCTCCAAGGGCAAATCCAGCCTTTGCAGACCCATACAGGGCTAGATACTATGGAAATGAATTGCTAACACTGCTAACCAGCTCCATTGTTTAAAGCAGTGCCCTCTCAGACTTCAGCAATAATTCAACAGTGAAATAAACAGTTCTGATCAGATAGCCAAGGAAATTAGATAAAGAGCACAATAGCTGTGAAGATAGGAATATTTCATGAAGAGTCATATATCAGTTTATTCCTGATTTAAGTCCTTTTTGATTACTCTTTGTTTATACCTCACGTCTGTATGACAAGTCAGAAAGAAAGGCAAAAATCTTTTCAAATAGAATCTGTTTCCCCCAGAGATGACATGTGCATGCTACCTTCATGACTTAAAGCTCAGCCATCTCCTTGTGACTCTTTCATGTTACTTACTTTGAAATAATTACTGTGTTTCAGGACATAGCAATTTCCTCAAAGCTAGTTTTTATACTTTAGTGTGCTCCCGGGATACTAAACTATTCAAAAGTGCTCTTTTCCTCTGCGTCTGTTCCCACAGAAGTCCAAGGCAACTCCTCTAAATCTCAGGACAACATCTTTGAAATTTTTCTCCCCCTATCGCTTTGAACATAAGCAGGTTAAACCGAAGATTAGCACTTATTTTATACCTTCACATGCTTATTTCTTTAAAAAGAGGTCATTTAATAAAAAAACAAACAAACAAAAACCCAACAACAAAACAAACAAACAAACAAGAAAAAAACACTTACAAAAAACCCCCAATAATCCTAGATATAATGAGATTGATGGTATCATCACATTGTTTTAATAGTATACTTTCTAAAAGTGTTACTGAAGAGGCCAAACACAGTTTCTCTGGATGAAAGAAGCTGCAGGCAGTGGGAGTAAGCATTCAGTGCTGGGAAAGAAGTAATCTCAAAGTAAGCTCCATCCTTGCTAAATGGGGCTACTGTGGAATTCAGGATCCGCCATGCACACAGCTGGCTATAAAACTCTTCAGATCATCCAGCTCTGCCTCTCCCCTAGAGCAAACAATTCTCTTTGCATTTCTTGTTGCTCTTATCAAAGGCAAATAGCCTGAGTATTTCATAGTACTCTAGGGTTTTTTGAGGATATTCTTAAAATACCTGGTCAAGCCAGAGGACCCCATTCCAGGGAGGAGAGGCTGTTCTCTTTATTAGTTTGGGGGGCTACTTTCATGCTAGCACATTGTGAAAGGTATCTTTTCTTCAGATACTTTTGAGAGGTAGGTTGATATCAAGCTAAAACATACCTATCTAGGTTTTATAACCATCATAAATAACTTCAGTATCTGATTTGTTATCATAAATTCAATATTGAATAATTACAAATTACTAAATTTAACGAAAGAGATGAAAAAAAGGCACCTTTGGCTGATGATACTGAACTACTGGTTTTCCTTTGCCTTTTTATGGACATGTTATGCAGCTGATGGCCAGGCATTCCAACGCAGTGTTCTACTTTCAGTTTGTCACTACGTGTCTTAGCAAACTATGCTTTGAATATCACAAATAATACCTACCATGGAATAAAAAGCCAAACACCTTAAAAGTTTTAGTTTAAAAACAGAAGCATAAAACACTTTCAAAGTCATCCCCTCCACCTCTGACTTGTGGATGAGGATCTCACTTTCTCAGCTTCAAACATGTGGTGTTTATTCCTCTTCAGAGCATCTTACCCTGATTCCCTCAATTTGAGGACTTACTACCTGCAGCATTCTTATGACCAATACTGTGTTTTAATCACCATTAATTATTCTGAACACTAATTTACCTTCAGCAAATTATTTTTAGAGAAATTACCTTCCTTTTTCCCCGCAGTTATTCTACAGTCTACAGGAAGGACAATTTGGTTGCAGATAGGAGAACTTCATGATGGAAGTGGTTTAGGCTTTTCTGAGGTGATGAGCAAGTCTTAAGCATTGCATAGAAGTTCCAAAAATGTCCTCAGACTTAGGCAGACTCTTTTCTCTCCAACTCTCCAAGAGTAGATTCTCTTCCTCCTACTACTTTATAAGTTGTAAATAGTGAGCATCTATGCAGAAGTAACAAATATCAAGCTTGTAATGAATTGTCTTTTCCAATCATAATGATAAATAATTTGGTAATAAACTCTCTTTCTTGCTTCAGTACAAATGTAGAGTAAATTAATTAACTTTAGTAAAGTTTTTTTGAAATACATCACCGTAACCGAGCCAAAGCTTTGACTCCATTTCTTGATGACATAACACCAAAAGAGAACACCTTAATGTGAAAAATCTAGAAAACCCACAGTATTTCTGCTCAGATAGAGTAAATGCAAAGTACTTTATAAAAGTACTTAAAGTACTGATTGAGCACTAGGGTGAAAGTCACAGGCTTTATTTTTCATTTATGCAGGAGTAGCAGAAATCAGAATCTAGTTTATTGTGCTTACTAGCAAGGGGATAAGCAGAGGTAGTCACTTCAGCAACAGCTGCAAATACAGTTTCTCCAAATTGCATGGCAAAGTTCTGCAGATGAAAATAAGATTTAAAGAGAGTTTTAGATGAAAAGTTTGAACATTTAACAGTGATAAATATTTTTCATTTTTTACAAGTCGCTATAACTAGATACAAGAAAGTTCTGAATATATTTTGCAAACATTTCACTATAGCCAAATCCTGCTGCTCTTACTTGGATAAGTTATTGTAGTTGGGATAATAGGATTAATTTCACAAATTCATGCACCAGAACTAGGCTCCAAATGCATTTAGGGTTTGGAGCACAAAAGTCTTCACAATGATGTTTATTCTTTTAAAAAACCCTCAGCGTATCAACAGGAACGCAGAGCATATCGTGGGTTGCATCATTAACTGCAGTTTCAGGAATTACTAAAATCCCCTAAGCTACAATTTGTCATGAATCTCATTCTTGGGAAATCCTTTAAAGGAACTGTTAAAGTAATTAAGCTAGTGTCCTCGATTTAATCTTTAAGGCTGCCTAGCCAACATTGAGTCACTGTAGTCTTCTAGGTCAGACAGGAAAGGAATTGACGTCATTGCAAAACGCCACTGCGTAAGTGTCCCTGAAAAAAATGGCAGCCAAGTGTACACAGTTGGATAATCAGATGCTGTGAATAACAGGCTGCTCAACAGGTGAGCTTAGGGAATTTGGCACTCCAGAGCTGAACCGAGTGTGTCCTTTTGAGGATGATAAAAGATCCGCAATACACTTTCTCTGACATAACATATTTAGCAAACTTATCAAGATGTTTCCTCTGTCCAGAAAGTCAACCAGCCTATTAGGAATGATAATTTGGCACACAATATGCTCGAGGGACAAATACGATAAGGGATGTTTCATACAAAGGGGCTTCCACTACTAGCCAGTTATGTCAATCTGCAGCTAAAAACAGAGCAGCATAAAAATAAACTTTAACTCTTCACCCTGAGCAATTAAGCTGTTTTCTGACAAAATAAGCACAGCTTAAAGAGGCACCAGGAAAGATAGCTACAGCTCTGCTGCAACGCTTACTCTTGAAAAGTCAAAACCAAGCATTTAAGCAGGGCACTACATTCTAGGCATTTTCCCATTCAGCATTTAACATCTCCAAATTTCAGATGAACAGAAGCAGAGCCACATAGTTCAAACAGAGACCTCAGTTTTCTCAAAACCTGAAGACCCTTCAGACCTGAACTATTCCCGTTAAGACTCATTTTTAGAAAAGTCACAAACAGGAAGTGCATGTGCTGTTGTCCACAGGCAAATGGAGGGAGAATAAAGCCATGTTTAGGCACACACTAACCTTGAACCTTATCCCAGTGACTTGTACCTGCCCCAACACTAATCAGAAGGCTCTCTTCGTGACTAGCAAAAGCTCACATCCTTGCAGTGATTTGAATGAATCAGAAATACATCTAGCTCTGGCGGTCCAAAATCCTTACCTTAGTCCCCAGTATAGTCTCATTGCAGCTCAGAAATCCTTCCTACAGCAGAAATGAAAAGAACACATATTTGTTCTTTAAATATAGCAGTGGTTCTGCTGTTCACTCTATCTCTAAGAGCTTTATCCATATAACTGCAAAGCTACCACTGTTGGAGTTATCCTAAGCCTAAGCCCTATCCTAACTCCTAAGCCCAAACCCGACCCAAAGCCCACGTAACTCATGGCTATCACAAAATTCTTCAATTTGTTGTCCACCCCAGTGCTTCCTGCAAGACCAGTGATACAGCATCCAGTAACAATCTCAATTCTTCTTTCTTCTTTTACAGAAATTTAAACTAACCATAATTTAATGGTAACCCTATCAAATCCCTCCACTACAAGAAAACTTCCTCTGTCAGTATGTAGAGGAGTTGTGACTCTAGCAGGACGTAGCATAAACACACACCTTCTTCAATTGTGAGAAACTTCACCCAGCCCTAGCTTGAAATCAAAATTTTAAAATTTTTTACTTTAAAACTTGCCTTTAAATATTCTCACTTGTCAGACTGAACTTTTGCCCTAGCACTGCAGGGTTTTTGGGACCCAGCAGTGAACTGTCTTCACCTTTGTGCCACTCAGGGCTAAGGCATAATCGTAGCTGAGTGCCTCCGTGTAGCTTGCAGCAAAAACAGTGATACAAAAAACATACTTCAAAGCATATAGCTCTTCTAACTCTGCCATCATCTTTATAACCAGGCTACAGTCATACACTGAGGTTAGAGAATGTGTCCAGGACAGAGCTGATTTTATTAATGGACATGCAGAGTTACAGTAGCATGGAAACTAAGCCAAAAAAGGTGAATGAATGCTGAGTTCTGGCACAAACAAATGTTTGTTGTGCTGTACCTTACCGTGCAGGTAGAGCTGGGCACAACAGGAGATGAAAAGATTGCTTTATCACTAAATTTTACAATACCTGGAGGTCTATGATGAAGGCAGGCACTCAGAGAGATGCCTGAAGTGGATAAGATGCAGACTGGTGTTGAAACAACCAGCACTGACAGGGTTGGGCTTAATGGGCTATAAAACTGGGGCTAGAACTGACTGCAGTAGAAGGCAGCATGCAAAGCCCAGTAAAGGCTGCAAGCAGTAGCAAAAAACTTCAAATGTCTTAATGTGGAGTGTGCCAGTCAAGCCTAAGTTAAGCATAACATTGAAGAGGGATTCCGAATTCAGGACAGTAAGAACTAAAAAGCTAATGAGACTGCAGGATCCTGCAGAGACAAGCTATGATCACCTTAAAGCAGTGACTAAACGCAAAGATGGCATGAGTTTCTGGTTTATGACAATGAAAAAATAGTTATATACAAATACAAAGCTACTCAGACTATGTTTACTGTTAGGGATGGGGCAGCAGATTTGCCTAGTGTCCCACATAGATTTCCACAATTCACTGTCTGAACTTGCAATTAGAAACCCTGTAGCTTTTAGAGGATGCAGAAATAAACCAGCAAACAAATCAAAATCAAATAATCAAATAATCAAAAAATCAAACAGCTAGTATTAGGCTGATTATCTTAGCTATAGAATCCTGGGCCCTGGGCCCTACTCCTCACTCCAGTACTTTCATTGTGCCACAGAGATTTCCAGCAGTCACAGAACTAACTACGGAGTAATTAATGCTGGTCTCTAACTCTTTCCCTAGTTCTGCAGGTTTTTTGAGATCCAACAATAAAGTTAGCTCTGCCTTGTCCCCTACCCTGAAGGTAAATGCCTTCCCCAGACAAAATGCTGGCCTTGTCCATACAACAGTTATTCACAGCACTAGCAAGAACCCAGTTGCTTCTGCCTACCCTATAGCCTTTATCCTCATAGTGCCAGTCTTGCTCTTCGTTCCCCAGTAGAAGCAGTTCTCCAAGTGGGATACAGTTTCTTATGAGGAGGACTGAATAAAACCACAGAGTTCAATAGTGAAACTGAACAATTCCACGTTGATTTTGCCTCTCCAATAATTTCCACATTTTGTTTCCTTCCCCTCCTTTCTGGCTACCCAGTGCTTTCCTATTTTTCCGACTCTGCAGTATTCTCATCAGACAATGCTGATGCAGTGTGCACAGTGGAGTACCAGGTGAGTTAGGACAGAGGATGCTTCACTAAGTGGTTTTGGCAGCAATGGATTTGTTCCTTCCTTCATGTTTCTCTTCCCTTTCCTCACCTCTGCTTTCCAGGTGTTGGCAAATCGTAGGGCAGCAGCTTCCCCAGCCCCATGGGGCCAGCAATTTGCCCAGGGGATGCTCAGGGTCATCAGGACAGTCAAAACACTAAGACACATGCTCATACGTCATGTTTCCATGGGAAGGATGACTCCTTTTAACATTTTTGGCATAAGCAAGGATCTCAGTGACCAGAGGTGCTCGGTGCCAAATCTGGCAGCTCTGGTGCTTCAGTAGTTGCAGGCACCAGGGGAGGCAGGCAGGCAGGCTTGGGGGTTCTGAGCTGACCTGGTCCCCAGAGAATTATAGAACTGGTTATCAGTTAAATCTGCACGTGCCCACCATGCTACAGTGTGGAGCTTCAGGGAGAGGGTGCAAAGTTTCTGGAGCTGGAAGCACTTGGATTTTTTCTGCAGTGGAAGGCAGTCCTGGGTACAAGAAAGACTGAATGTACAGCAGCAGGATCCACAAGCAGTCACACACAGAAATGCAGAGATTACAGTTGGAAAGGTGGGGGAATGTGCCAAACTATACAACAGAAGTGAGAACTTAGTTTGGAAAGTTTGCATTTCTCTGTTAGGAAATATTCTTGATTGGGGGATAATCAAGAACATAAGTGACTGACACTGGGGTATGACCATGGACAGGTTTTCCTACGCTGCACATACACAGCAGCTACCTTAAAGGATACAGGAGAACCCCCTTTACTTTTTAAAGAGGTGTGAGGTGATTAACAGAAGACTGCAAGGTATAGCCAAAAAGCAGCCAATCCTATTTACTTCAGTTTATGAGAATATTATTCAACTATCCCTAAAAAATAAAACACACTTATATCAGAGCTTTCAACCAAAGAACTCCCCAAGGCTTTTGCAGTTTTGGTAAAGAAATTATTCGAAACACTTAAGGTTTCATTTCAAATACGACAGTTGAAAAACAATTAGTCATAAAGTATATGAAATATGTGTCTCTAGTGATATTCCTCAGTACTTCCAAGTGATTCTTTTACAACACAGATCTCTGATAAGTTGTTGTTTATGTGAACTTGTACTCTGGTAATCCAAACAGACTTTTTTCCAGTTGCCTTTAATATCCACTGCAGGGTGAAAGCATTGTAAAACCCAGGAACGGTGAGTTCTGGCCCTCTCTTTTCCAGTTTGCACGAGGAGAGTGGAAGGCAAAGATGGGTGTAGTGATAATAAAGGCATCCCTGTGAGAAGGTGCCACGAAGCTGGTGAAGCCTTGCACAGAAAGTGGCTGAGATTTATGCTCAAAGCCTCAGTAACTCTCCTCTAAGGAGACCTTTAGGAAACCAGGTCTGAAAACACTGTGCAAACAAAGCAAACAAAAGACAAATTCTAATGCAGCTAACTTAATCTCTAAAAATAAACAGACATTAGCCCTTAGCCTCATCCTTAACTAATGAAGCGGTGTTCTTCCTACAAGTAGGTAAAAATGACATTAAAGATACATGAGTATTTAGCAAGAAAGATGTTCTAATTTTCAAGAATAATCTACTAGATATGGAATAAGAGGCTGTCAGAGTCCAAAGAGAAACAAGCCCTTTTTAATGAAGCTCATGATGAGTCTGGAGCAAAATGACTGAGAGAGGCTGAGGGAGCTGGGGTTGTTTAGCCTGGAGAAAACAAAGCTGGGCAGGGGAGTGTGATGACTAGTGATCTTATGGTTCTCTACAGCTACCTGAAAGGAGGTGGTAGAGAGATGTCAGTCTCTTTGCCTAAGTAACAAGTGACAGCCCAAGAGGAAATGGCCTCAAGTTGCACCAGGAGAGGTTTAGATGGGAAATCAGGAAAAATTTCTTCACAGAAGGGGTTGTCAAGCATTGCAACAGACTGCCCAGGGAAGTGGTTGAGGCCCCATCCTTAGAAATACTTAAAAGATGTGTTGATATGGTACTTAAAGACATGGCTAAGTGGTGGACTTGCCTGTGAGATGTACAATAGGAGTCCGTGATCATAAAGTTCTTTTCCAACCTACATGATTCTGTGATTCTATGGTTCTATGACTCTGAGCCTTCCAAACAAGACAAGACATGACAAGACACAGTGTCTGACGCTGGCTCCCCCTTGGTGGCTGTGCATGTCAATCCACAGCCTCTTCTTTGTCTGGCACCTCACCAAGCACCTTATTTACATGCCAATGATTTTCACCCTCTTCAATCGCAGTTAATAAGGCTGCTTGGTAACAGAAAGAGATGGCCATTTAAAAGGCAAGCCTTTATTTTTCACTAACAAAAATGTAAATATCCAGTGTCATTTTAAAGCACTGTAGGAGGGGAGGAATAATTGTGAGTTATGAAAGCACTAGCAGTAGCTGTAAAACTTGGGCCAGTCTGTTTCTCTACCACAGCACCCAAATTAGCATTGAATGTGAGCAATGAGAGGGGTCCCAAGAGCCATGAGTGAAATATCTTCTGCTCAAATTTTGAGCTAAGATTCTCATTTCCATATGTCTTAAAGGTAACAAATTTGCTCCCAGGAGATTCCACCGCTTCTACTTTTAATTTCCATTTATTATGTTAACTGTTAAGCAAGGCACGAAAGCAAATGCATTACTTCCTTCTCACCCTTGTGCTTGATCAAAATTGCAATCACCCTGAAGGGCTTTACAGATCATTCTGATGGTGGCTTGGCCAGTCACACCAGCAATTACTTCTACTGCATCTGTTCCCCTCCTTGAGAGGTTAGCTTGGCATTCCTACTTCAACTACTGTGCAAACTGTCTAATTAGGGAAGCAAGAACAGGCTTGTCCAAAGGACAAGCACAAACTTGTATGCTTAGCAGTTCTTCCATTCCTCTTCTCCCTCTCTTCCCCCATTAGCACTGGACTTTACAGTGACAGAAATCTGAATCATGAATCCCTTAGCTCCTGGGAAGAGTTTGTATCAGAGCAGGTAAGTAGTGTTTACCCTTAATTAAAACCTTCAATACTACAAGGGACTGTCTGGCCACACTATGGATTTGCTCTTTGGAGCTGCAACATCTCAGCACTTCCTCCAGGAAATCTTTTTCCATTTGAGAGTCTCCAGAAACTGCCATAAACAGCTATAATTTAAACACACATTTTATATAAAACCCACGACTGTTTCCAAACTTTTCTTTAGATTTTGGAAACAGTTTACAACTCTTCTAAAATCAGCTGAACAAATGTCCAAACACATTTCTATAGGTTTTGGAGCCTTACAGTTTCCTTTTTTTCAATTTATGAAATTTCAAAAGGCTACATATTTTCAAATAGACACTTTTGTTCAGGTGTTTGTGGGAGACATTGGCAACATTTGAAAGAGCGGGCAAGCTTATAAAAGCAACTTTGTTTACAACGCAGTTCTAGGTTAAGAAACTAAAGCGGAACAGAGCGCTTCTGGTGAGAAACTTTGCCATTTTTTGTCGCTGTCATTTGCCGTCACACTAGAGGAATGCCTCTCGCTGCAGAAAGCCTCTGCTTGGCTGGCAGAGTACGTTATGTACAGTCAGGGTGCTGCATCCTGGATTCTCATACGTTTTCCGGACCTGCCAGCTTGGCTGCCAGCCTGCGGTAATAGGAGGTGCTCAGCTAATTGCTAACAACAAGCAGTACTTTCTGATCTTTAATGGCTGCTAGATGAAGTACAGTATGTGCTGTAAATTGCATTCCTTGTTCAAAAGGAGAAACTGTCCACACAGGTAATATGAGGCAAGCACAAAAGGCAACTAGGCAAAACCAGGTTTTGGTCACAGACCTCCAGTTTTCTAACTTTACCACAGTGTTGTTTCAGTTTCACCTGAAGCATCTGACAGTGACAATTTAAAAAGGAACTAGCTAGCAATAGCATTCAGGAACTCCTAAGAATCTCAGCTTTACAGCAGACAGTAGGTAAGCCTGTCAAAGATCTAAATAAAGTAGATGAATGAATGCATCCGTCTGTCACATGTGCATTGTGTGCAACAAAGGTAAATTTAAGTTGAGCTAAGGATGTTTTAAGAGCAAGTGTGCAAAGCTGAGCTTCTGAATAGGTATTATGTGCTATCAAGGACTCATTGTTTAGCAGATCCTATATCTAACAATACCTCATTGTGAAGGCTCCAAAGATCAGTGCATTAAATACCAGTTTTTCAGACCCCCTCACATTTTCAGTGTCTTCCAGTGCTGCAAACGCTTGGATATTCCTGCTACACTCCTACCTGTATGTGTTTCTGTTGGCTGTCTCTGTGCTGTTCTGGGAATGTGAGAAATAGCTCAAATCAACGGGTTCAATTCTTCAAGAATTTTATTCTCTCCCATTCCAAAGAAATCATCTTTTTGGGATATTGGAAAACTCCTGCACACATGAAAAAAGAAATCTGGATTTCATGAATGATTCCACCTGGATAGCTATTTCCAATGGAGACCAAGAGAAATAATACTGAGTAAAGGCCACGGGTTAGCATGCATTTAGAAGTCCAGGCTCTGTGCATGCAGCTGGTGGGAGGATATGGCCTTCTGTAGAAGGAGAGATTCCGGTTCATTATGCTGTATGTAGGAAGTGGTTTTATGCTTTGCCGTCATGAGCCCACGGGGACAATTACCTCTTCCCTACTGACAACTAAAGTATGTGAAAATGCTGTGATCTGATTACCAAAAATGAGTGGAAGACTGATGGCAGAATCAACATCAGAGTGGCATCACGGTGCAGAAGTGCCAGCTGAGAGATCTCCACACCTCTACTGCAGAGAAGGTGAGACCTAGCTCTGGATTTGTAAAACCAGTGTAATCAAATGCAGTAAACATTTAATTCTCAATGATTCCAACAGGACATGTGTTTATGGGGCAGATCTCTGACACAAGTGGTACTGATGGGGTATCAGCAGCTCTCCCACCCATTGAGGATAATTAAAATAAGGATCTGCATTTTCCTTCTGGCACAGCCTCTAGCAAGTGGCCCCTTGGGGTCAGGTTGGAGGAGTAGGAGGAAGGTAGAGTGAAGTGGGGTAAGGGTGTGTGTGAAGGGGGAGCAGATCTCTCAAAGCACTGCTTAGAGATGTCAGAGGAATGCTTTTATGGCTCTGGCAGCTCTCTAAACGTTTTGCACAGGTTCCAGAAAATCAATATAGTAGAGAGATACTGCCAAATTCCCCATCCCCAATTGCAGCAGCCTTACATTAGTGTGAAGAAGGAAAAAACCAAAAAAGTCTCAAGCTGTCTGTGTTCAAACATATCAATCCCCAGCAGTCAAGTGTTTCCAAACAGATTTTACTTCCAGATTATAGCTGGTGAGAGTTTTAACTCTTAAACTGACCTCAGGGCGATATAACATTTAAGTTCAGTACCAGTTTTGAACTGCAATTTAAAATGAAATGGCAGTATTTCAGAGCTGCTCAGCTCTGCAAGTAAGCCAAGGGTTTTCCAGCTTAGACTAGCTTAGAATGGTTCTGACTGTGATTTAAATTTTGTCAACACAGAAATGGTCTCCACTATATCTCCACATGGCATTCAGTGGCACTGGATTTCTGGCACTCTTCTTTCCATCAAAATTGTGGAGTTTTTATCTGATTAGCTCTAACTGATCTCAATAACTACTAAGATCTAGTTATTTCTTGAATTCATTGCTTGGAGATCAAATATTACATCACAAGAACTTAATCCTGTTTCAAATGAAGCCAAGGACAAAACTCCCATTAACTACAGTGTTTGCAGGATAAGGCCATAAATCCTTGAAAAATGGAGTGTCCAATTTTCAAATTAAACCATAATGAACTTAGTAGTCATGGATTTAAAGATTGTTGTATCTTGCATGAGATTCTATAGGAGGGTTACAAACACTTCTAAAACTTTGATGCTCTGAGGGAGAGTCATTTTCTGGGAGCTCCCATCATTATCTATCAGGCCAGTACACAAAATACACAATGGAAGTGATACTGCCCTGATGGCAAACAATGTCTTTGGAAAGCTTCAAACAATTTCTCTGTAAACAACTGATCAGGGTAATTACATTTTCTAATCTGAAACGGTGCTGTGACATTGTTTCAGGTAACACATGAATCATGCTAAAGGGTTTTCCTCTGCTAGAGCTGGCTACCTTATCTAAGAAAGCTCTCCTTAAGGATGGAGACCTAAGCCTGATGAAGCATTGTACTGGCACTGCAGATAGGGGCTCCACCACCTGCCCCCAAGATTCCTCCAATCCACTGCTACTGTTAGGCAGACAGCTCACCAGGTAATTAGAAAACATAGCAAAGAGTGGAGCTGTGCCTAATGCCTCATGATCCCAACTCATTTTCTTTAGAAGATGAGGCGTTAGATGGGACAACTTTGCCGCATATCTGGGCCCAGGTGAGAGAGCTGCAGCTTCCCTTAGCAGAAGGCAAACGTGGCCTTGATGACTTTGCACTTGCTAATGAACACAAATGACCTAAAACACGAGTGTGTGTCCCACAAACTCTCAGCCAAGTTTCAATGTCGTAATGTGGCTGTCAAATCCTCACCACTTCATGGGATTGTGTTAACAAACTAATCCAAGTATATTACACAAATCATGACTAAACACTTGCAGAAGAAGCAGCTCTAGCTTTCTGTTTTGTTTGGTTTTGTTTTTAACAGCAATTTCAATAAGGAAACTGCAGTATGACCTGCCACTGCTGTATTCTTTTATTCTTCAATCTCTTGTCATAGATGCAATCTGTACACTGTTTAATTTTTGTTATCATTGCCTTGGATATCTACCAGCTATGATTGTGATGATTAAATCAGTATTAATTTAATTACAAAGGGCTTTACTCAAGATAAACAGTAAAGAAGTGATCCAGAACAGTGAGAACTCCACTGCTGACTGAGGGCGTCTGGCAAAGGCCTTTCAAACACTCCAAGACATCTTTTTAACTCACATAAGTTTATATTTTGTTGTTTTTTTAAAGCAGATGTGTTGTTTTTGTCAAATCCCAGAAATTAGATCAGTCTATCACCTCTGAGTCTGACCCTTGAAACTTATCAATGCCTTTGGCCATCTTTGCTGTTGCCAGAAGGTACATTTTCCATTTCACTTCAAATTCAATGCCAGTGATGGTCTACCATGAGTCAGGCTCTGAGACTTTCCCTAGTTTCTTCCTCACAGTGCCATGAATGAAGGACATCAAGATTTCATGCACTTCCTATGTTCATCTCCTGCTCTAAGGTTTTCCCATTCTGCAGGATGAACACATGGTCGTTCATATAATTATGATAGAGGGAACCATTTCATTCCATCTCTGCTTGCCTTTCTTATTTGCCCTTGCAAAAGTTTAGTTATAATTTAGAGGAATCTGATTTACTGAATCTGCCCCAGCTGAATTCAACAGCAGAGCTCTCATAGATTTAATGTGAATTTTAGTCCTTTTTTAATTAGGTTATTAATCATATAGTGCTGACACAGGAGTTGAAAACCAAGCTTTTTAAAACATATTCAAAAAATCTCAAACATTTTTGAGAGTACTGCATAGTAATATACATAAACATATGTGAAGAGACAATGAGGGACCATTTCAGGATTTCAAGTGAAAAGCTGAGAGTTTTACATAAATTACACAAGATTTTCTTTAAATTTTAGAACCTAAACTAAGTTTTTTAGAGGTCATGAACTGTATATTCAGCTGTTTGATACACAGCCTGTGGGCAGGCACTATCTATTCTCCAGGGAGAAGCCAGGAAGACTTCCACCAGGTGTGCAAAATGTCCTGGTTTTACTCAAAGTCCTGCCTTCTCAATAGACTCCACTAGCATTCTCTTGAATACTATCAACAAAATAGGAGACACAGCACTCAATATAAAATTCAGTCCTCTGAGATTTTTTTCTACTGCCTCTGATAAAAAGAAAATACTACTTTAAAATGAATATTTCCCCATTTTGTTACACACATACGTCCAGAAATCCCTCTTATTTTCCAGCAAAAGCAGAAAAAACTGCTATTACATCCTTTCTCACTTTCAAGAGCTGAAATAGGGTCCTGTTTATGACACATTTCATAGCATCATAGAATGGTTTGGATTGGAAGGTATCTTCAATACTGACTAGTTCCAAACCTCCCTGCCATGGGCAGGGACACCTTCCACTAGACCAGGCTGTTCAAAGTCCCATCCAACCTGGCCTTGAACATTGCCAGGGATGGGGCATCAGTGTTTCTGTAGCAGGTCAGGGTGAACTAACTGATACCTTCTGCTGGCAATGTCTCATATCCAAATTTCTTGTATGTCAATTCTTGTACTATATTTCTTGGAGGTTAATTGGTTTCTTCTCTTCTCTTCTCTTCTCTTCTCTTCTCTTCTCTTCTCTTCTCTTCTCTTCTCTTCTCTTCTCTTCTCTTCTCTTTTCTTCCCTTCTCTTCTCTTCTCTTCTCTTCTCTTCTCTTCTCTTCTCTTCTCTTCTCTTCTCTTCTCTTCTCTTCTCTTCTCTTCTCTTCTCTTCTCTTCTCTTCTCTTCTCTTCTCTTCTCTTCTCTTCTCTTCTCTTCTCTTCTCTTCTCTTCTCTTCTCTTCTCTTCTCTTCTCTTCTCTTCTCTTCTCTTCTCTTCTCTTCTCTTCTCTTCTCTTCTCTTCTCTTCTCTTCTCTTCTCTTCTCTTCTCTTCTCTTCTCTTCTCTTCTCTTCTCTTCTCTTCTCTTCTCTTCTCTTCTCTTCTCTTCTCTTCTCTTCTCTTCTCTTCTCTTCTCTTCTCTTCTCTTCTCTTCTCTTCTCTTCTCTTCTCTTCTCTTCTCTTCTCTTCTCTTCTCTTCTCTTCTCTTCTCTTCTCTTCTCTTCTCTTCTCTTCTCTTCTCTTCTCTTCTCTTCTCTTCTCTTCTCTTCTCTTCTCTTCTCTTCTCTTCTCTTCTCTTCTCTTCTCTTCTCTTCTCTTCTCTTCTCTTCTCTTCTCTTCTCTTCTCTTCTCTTCTCTTCTCTTCTCTTCTCTTCTCTTCTCTTCTCTTCTCTTCTCTTCTCTTCTCTTCTCTTCTCTTCTCTTCTCTTCTCTTCTCTTCTCTTCTCTTCTCTTCTCTTCTCTTCTCTTCTCTTCTCTTCTCTTCTCTTCTCTTCTCTTCTCTTCTCTTCTCTTCTCTTCTCATTTTTATTTTTTTTTTATTTTATTCATTTCTTTTGTAAATTTTCCCCAGCTGTTGCATACTTTCTCCAGAGGCTTGAAAGTAACATAATTAGGTTTGCCTCCTTTCTGATCATTATTTTCTTCATTTTTGCCAGTAAGACAATGACTTGCAGTCCTCTCTGCTGCTTTTTGGCCTAACGCAAGGTAGTGTGCTCTTCTGAGGGAGTTAGATGTACCTTCATCTGCAAACAACCTGATAAATCCTGTCTGAGGCTAATTACATGCAGTAAAACACATTCTAAAGCACAGAGATTCTGTGGTGCAGAGCCAAAGTTAAGGAATGCATGCTAGTTTCTTGTCCATGGGCTTTTGGCAAAAGTCAGAAAGTTAGAGCTCAAAGACAGACATGTAGAAAAGACCTTCCTCTGGAGGAAAGGATGATGGATTTGCTGATATACACCATATATCCTTTCTGGATGACAGAAACTTCATGAAGTTCAACAGCACAGATACAAGGGCCTTTACCTGGGATAGAAGAAACCCCTACATCACTACAAACAGGAGATTGAATGGGAGGGCAAACAGCTCTGCAGAGCAGAACCTGAGGTAGAGAAGTTGTTGAAGATGAGTCAGCAGTGCGCCCTTGAGGCAATGAAAGCTAAGCACATGCCAGGCTGCCTTAGCAAGAGAGCAGCCAGCAGCTGTTCCCTTCCAGTGAGATCAAATTTGGAGTACTCTGTCATGTCCTCCCTTGTGTTTCTCAGTAAAAGGCACTAACATCTTAGACCAAGACCAGTGGAGGACCACCAAGGCTGTGGGACATGACATTCAAGAAAGGCTGAGGAAACTGAGTTTGCCCAGTTTTGAGAAGGAAAGGTTGGGTGTGGGAGGGAATCTTACTGTGATCTGCAGCTGCTTAAAGGGCTCTTACAGGCAAAATGGAGTCAGACCTGTCTCAGAGGTGTGCAGCCAAAGGCAATAGGCAATGGCCACAGGTTACATCCAGGGAAATTCTCAGCAAGTGTGAGAAAAAAAAATTCAGCTACAAGTGGTTAAACCCAGCTAGAGAGGCTGGGGAATCTCCACCCTTAGATACTTTCAAAACTTGATGAGGCAAGGCCATGAATAATCTCATCTGGCTTTTAAATCAGCCCTGTCTGGAGCAAGAGGTTGGACTGGATGACCTCTAGGGGTCCTTTCCAGTCTAAATTATTCTGTGATTCTATAAATAAGGTAGAGATTGTAAGGAAAAGGACCCAAATCAGATTCAGGAGGGGCATGAGTCTTTCCTGTGTTGAGAGGAGAGAACAAGCCTGCAGGCTGTTGCTACTGCTGACCTCTTTAAGAGCTGGATGATTGAAAATCACTTCTGGATGCAGTGGAGCGTGTGTTCCTGGCACAGCTCTTGCATTGAGCCATTCCCAGGTTTCTCTGAGCAGTGACCTTATCTGGGTGGAGTGCTGTCAGTCAGGCATTTTTTCCTTCAATTTTGCCTCACCCCTTTGCCATCACAGTGTGTTAAACACAGCCTGTTAAAAGGACTCTGCAGACTTCCACACTCCAGGAACAGGAGTGTGATTTTTGCAATAATTTTAGTACTGTTTAATATAATTTCTTGAAAATAATTTCTACCTTTGATGATGGAAGTGTTGCACAAGTAAAATGACCAATTACACACAAATCCTATTTCTAACCTGAATGAGAGCACATCATCATCAAGAAAAATAAATGGACTTGCACTAAAAGTATTCTCCTCTCTTTCTTGTAGCTAAAAATTATTTTACTTAAGATAAATATAGAACCATAAATTATTCAGATGACTGCAGAAAGTCAGAGGATGGAGTAACAACATTTTACCTGTTGGTTAATTAAACTGGTGGAATGTATGCTCTAATTTCTAATTATAAAATATTCTTATACATGCCTTAGAAAAGTTTTATGCCTCATCTACCACACACCCAACACACACAACCCCTCTAACCTGTATTGACTCAAAATATTTTACACTAATTAAGAAAAAATAAAAAATTGAGTTTGATTATCAGACTAGTCGGAGGCAAAAATAATTTTCATCCATAATATCTGTCCAACAGACTAATTAAGCTCTTTTCTTATCAAAAAGTACTGGAATTTGGATTTTCTTGCTTTAAGCAAGGACATGCAAACCAATGAGCAACCTTGCAAATGCAAGTAGTTCTAGTAACGTAGCTTCTCTTGTGTTTGAGTTGTTCCCTGGTGATGTTTCATAGGTTTAGGGCCTGTTACAACATATCGCAACAGTAGCAAGAAAATAAATGCAATAGACTTTTTAGGATCCTGCATGTTTTATGACCAGTGTGTCACTCTCTTTCAAGATCCCAACTCTTCACATTTAAAAGAAGCTTCTCATTTTTATCTCTCCATCATTTTGTGTTCAAGTATCACATTTCCTTATATTCAGAATTTGACATTGACATGCCCCAGTTAGTAATTTTCACTTGTAGACAAAAAGACAAGGAAAACATTTATGTTACAAAATTATCAGCAGGCCTGAGAGTAGGCTAGAGATGGAAAACTCATCCTCCTGTTCCTCATTCAGAATTCCAGACCATTGCCTTTTTGCCCAGGTGGAGCTCAAATTCCAAACCACCATGTTGTACTTATGATGAGCCAGACTCAAGATACCTTGAGGGGGATGTCTACAGGGGCTGTAACATCACACCTGATCTGCCCAGACTGTGGGAAAGGAAGCTCAGATCACATCACAGGCTGTGATCCACTGTTCCCCTTAGCACACCACAGCTGGAAGCCTACACCCAGTGTGACCACGGGCATGTATTGCACAGATGGCTGGCAAACTGAGTCTCCAGCAGGCTCATGGAAACAGCCTTACCTGGCCATGAAAGTAAACTCAAGATGGTCCAAATCTCAAGCACGATTATGAAATGTACCCTCCGTTCAGCAGATGACCATTTAGTGAACTTCATTTTCTACTTAATCAGTTTCATTTTTAGCTTGATTTTGGCTTTAGTATCTCACTGGTCCTTACTTATTGTCTTATGGTGAAGTACCTACTCTGAAATACATTATGGTGAGCACTTTCAGAGAGAAAACTGTCTCTGTCGTTTTCAAGGGGACCAAAGTCTTAGCATTTTCTTGGCCATTAAATCTGGGAACTCCAAAAGACATGCAAGTATTACATGTGACAAGACATGGAAAGAAAAGACTGATGATGTTAGCTCACATGTCCTTAGCTCTTGCCTGAGTAGTCCAAGCAAGTCACACAGATTTTAGTACACGCTGCCACATCCCAGACCTTCTACAATGCATGGCAAAACTCCCAGTGACTTCAATAGAAATATGTTTTAATGCAAAGTTGGCAAGCTCGGAAAAAAAAATAAAATAAAGCAAAAGTATTTTTAAATCTTCGCGTTAGAACAAAAAGCATCTTAGAGGCTCTATATCAAAAGTGAAAACTGCGGCTGGAACTTAACTCCAGCTTCATGCGTACTTCTAACCTTTATGCCAGTATACTGACCAGTTTCTTTAAATACAATAGAAACTCTGTCACTTTGAAGATAAGCCCTCACAGTTAGCTTAAAACAATAATTCTGTACTTTCTTTCCTGTTTCTAGATTTATTTTAAGTATTAGTATAAAATGTCAGAGTCTGATAGCAGCCAGATCAGTTTGTATAAAAATCGACTGCCTGTTTGTAGTATATTACAGGCTATATTTGACACAGGAAAGCACTTAATCATGAATGCTATCTGCACACCACACCCATCTTTGTAAGTGCCTTATAAGCTAGATTTATCACTGTGAACTCGGACTGGATAGAGACAAGTAATAATGAATAATGCAAACCCCTTCTGCAGAGCTGGGGTTAAAGGTGTACTATCCGTGATATGACTGTCAGACTGCAGTTCAGAAGCCATGCTTGTACCTATCAGTGGCACAGAGGCATCAGAACCTCTCTTACTTTGGATTGATGTCCAGAGAACTATTTCCCCCAGAGTCATCAGGCTCAGATAAGCAGATAAATGTGAGAAGAATCTATCTCAAACACATGATCACACACCTTCTGCCATTTTAGGTTTTTTTAAATCTCCCAGCCCATTGTATTTGCACATCAGAACTGACAGTCCTTCAGTACATTTAAAATAAAACCAGAAACCCTTTTGCCATGTATTAAATTTGATTTTATTTGACATGTCTAATTTTTTATCTCAGTTCTAGCTTTTGAGCTATAATGTGTCACTTCTTGGACATGTGGACTTCAGAAACATCCTGAAAAATACACGTTATGGAGTGTACTTTTCTCTGTTCTTCCTTACTTTTCTCTGTTGGCTCATGCAATGAGTACTGCTCCCTCCTGCAGAGGCTGCCCCTGTAGCTGTAGCTGTCCCCTCTGTGGTTCTGTGCCTCTCACTGTGCAAAAGCTTTTCCAGGCTCATGTATATTGAGTCACCAGTGGAGAGGGAGCCAAGCTGGGGAGGCCAAACAACTTCAGCCATTCACCCAGCTGACTTCTCCTGTCCTTCTGGTCTCCCCAGCTCCTGATAGCAGTACTTCCAGGAGAAGGGAAAGATTTGGGTGACTGTAGGGACTGCCTCTCCTCTGGGCTGCCTGTGCCCCCCTACCTGCTTCTTCCCTGCCACCACTATGCCCAATGCCAACCCCATAGGGGATGGAGGACACAGGGTTGCTCCATGTGGCTGAGGCCAGACCAGAGCTGATATTCTCTCCTTGACAGAGTGTGTCAAGAAATCAAAATGTTTACCAGCAAAGCAAGCAAAAAAATGCTTCCCAAAAATGTCAATATTTGCAAAAGCTATCTGGGGAGTAAGCTGTGCCAGTCACTTTGAAATATGTTGTGGCCATTCACATTTTTAGCACCCACTCACTGCTGAACATAGACAAAAAGAAGATCCTTTACCTATTAATGACATTTGTTCACAGCAGCCTAGTTAGGATTCACATTTTAAAATTGGAGTCCTTGGGTATTGTCTTGATTAAGTGGGAGTAATTTTGGCTGGGGTTTGTTAGTTTGTTAGTTAAACCTAGCTTTATCGCTTTTCATTATAGAGGAAAACAAAGCTTTTTACCCTCTGCATTCTCAAAACTTAAATAACACTTATTGGAATAGTGTTAAACTCTCAAATGCATTGCAAGTAAATGCATTAATGGGACTCAAGCATTTGTGACTCCTTTGAACAGGGAAGTCACTGAAGCTACTGAAGCTACTGATGAGTGTACTGTTCTATATCTGAGCAGTTTAAGAGAAATATTCATAAAAATATTTCTTAGGTAGAACACTGTCTGTGTAACAACCTGAAGAAAATACTCTGGAGTTTCCAAGGATTGATTTTATATCTCATCTGACAGATGCCTCCTCCTTCAGCAGACGGTGCCCATGGTGCAGTGGTGAAGGACTTCTGGATGGACACTCAGAGGGCAGTGTGCCAACTACTGCACTGAATCACCAACGCTTCCCAGCGTGCCCTCGAGTTCCCAGGTGGCCCAACCTTGCCAGCCCAGGATGAGGTAATATGGCTGCAAACTAAATAAAGACAAAACCCACTAAATTGAATTTAAAGGGATACGGCAGAGTGATATGTTTTGGTTTTCAATAGACTTAGGACATTCTCATTCAGGGACATGGTCCTTTTCCCACCATGCAGAAGAGATACCTGTCCATTGAATAACTTCTTTCTGGATGTTGTTAATATTTTTATTAAATTAGTACTCCCATGATATACATATTTGACTGCATGATGTTGTACCTGGAAGAAATAATGTGTTTGGTACACATAAGGATAAGTTTGAGCACAGAAAAACAAGATGACATTAGGAAGTGTGTCTTTTACCTCATCACTCTAGCCCTAACTTCTTTAGCTGAATGTGGCAACCAGTGCTCTGGACTGCCAATTCATTCATTAGAGGTAGTGACCCACAGTTACGAGATCTAAGGTCCAAACAAGGTACATGAAAGAAAAAAAAAATCAATAATGAGATGCCTTCGGTATTCGGAACTTCACATTACGTGAGACATCAAATTAGTGAAAGAAAAATCAGGATAAGGAAGATGCATGGAGCAATCAAGATCCCAAATCAGCTCATTCCAGGTAGATGAGACTACCAGGTAGATGAGAATAACAAGTAGCTTCAGAAAGAGCAGGGATCTTTCTGAAAAATATCATGGCTAAAACTCTGGAAAAATCTCATAGAAAGCTCAAACAGAGGCCAAATAAAAGGATTTTGAAATCAAAGACTCATAGAGTTATTTGGATTGGAAGGGACCTCAAAGATCATCTAGTGCAATGGGAACGGGCACCTTAACTCAAGGGGTGAAGTAACAGTGAAGGAGGAATAGAAAGAAGACATCCCCGTTGGCACAGGCACTGAGCCTGGCTCCAAAGCCCACATATGAGCCAGATCCACGTCCCTATCTCAACACTGATGCCTCGCTACCCTGCATGGTGCTACAGACTCTGGTGCTTACCCCAGGCTGTAACACATCAGTACCAGCTACCTCAGGGTCCATCCAAGGCATCTGTTCTCTGCCTGAAGGTGTCCACCACCTACAAAAGGATTGCTTGGTCCTGGTGCCCTGGGACACACATTTTATCCAGCTAACCTTTTAAAACTCTCCCAGCAGAAGGAACACACTGACCCGCAGGAGAAGCCCATGACCGCTCACCTGATGGCACTCACCAGCCCACAGCTGCAAGAAGGAAAATGCTGGAGGAGTTTCCTCTCCAGCGTCACCTGTCTAGGCTTTCTTCCCCCTGGCAACCTGGAGATGGTGGCTGCTGCTTCTCAGACCACAGATATTCACACTTCATTCTCGTGGAAAGCCTAGGTCCCAGGGCACACACATACCCACTGACATCTCCACAAAGAGCCAACAGGAAAAACATGTGTCTGGATGCACACTGGGGGGTAGCTGTTATGGGGTATGAGTGCACTGCTCCTTTCAGACAACTTGCCCCACAGCCCTTGGGATGGGCCCATTGGCGCAGCCCTGTGCTCAGCACAGCAGGTGTTGGTGGGGGCACTACACGTGCCAACACTCCCTGCTTCCATTTCTCTAGTGAGGACCTGTAGTTGGAAATCATGTTTGGGATTATCCTTTTTCTGGGGCTGGGTAAATACAGAGGAAGTGAGAGACTGTGTCTAAACATCACAAAGCAGTGATGTAACTCACAGAATATTCAAGCATTGTGGTGGCAGACTCAATGCAGAAGAAGTCTCTGTAGCTGCCCAAAATGTAATCCAGCATTTCTAGTACAGGGCAAGCAGCAGAGAGGGAAAAATCAAACACACCTGAGTGTGCAAATTTTGAAGGTGAAAGTAGATCCTTATAATGCTATACAAAAAGCTCAGCTGCCTTGTCTAGCATCAGGATGCATGAATAAAAAGTGTCTTATAGTGTGGGGTCTAGTTACACCTGGTGCTGCAAAGCATCCTGGGAGTTGTAGTTTGTAAGTGTTCTGTCACAGATGCTCAGTGAAATGCTTTTATAGGATTGGCTGATAAGGTCATCTGTTGTGACATGTCAGCATTTGAAACTGCGTTATAAATTGTGGCTCCTTGAATAAACGTTACCTTTCGTTACACATCACATTGGTGTCTTCATGGTCTCTATGGGACTCATCATTTATTATATTAATAACTGCTACATTATAGATCCAGCATAGGGTACCCAATGCTGTCAATATCCAGAACTGGAAAGAAAAGCACCCTACAGTTATATGGGCAAGAAATTTAATATTCCATTTGTCAGTGTGATGTTAGCAATGTCAGAGATGGCTGGATTATGTGCTGTGCCTTGTGAGGAATCTTGACACTGCCCTAATTACAGAAATCATATAATTACTTAGGTGGGAAAAGGCCCTGAAGATCGAGTGCAACAATTAATCTAATGCTACCATATCTACCACTATATCCTTTCCATCTGATTTCTCAGCTTTCACTCCAGTATTATTATTAGTTCAGCTTAGTCACAGAGCTTTCCAGGGACAAGCAAACCTCAAATTCCTGATGTTAAAAAACAAACAAACAAAAGAAACACAAGCAGAGAGTGGAAAAAAATCAGGAGGAAAATGTGTCCTTTGTGCACTGCAGCACAGTCAAAGCAAAACACACCCATGCTCACCCCTACTTTGTTGTTCACTTTAAAGTTGTGCTGTGTCCAGCAGCTGGAAGCTGTCTCACCATTGGACTATGCACAGGGGTGTGCCAGAGATTCCCTCTTGCTCCCATGGGTGGGATGTAAAGAATTCCTCTCCTCATAGCTGACATTCCTGCTGCACTGGGACAATAACATACAAGTCTTGCTCAAACACTTGCAGATAGACACCATCATTTTTTTTCAAATTATATCATCTTTTTTTTCTAATTATATAACTATGACTACGCCCATTAGATATGAAGTTTCCTGGCCAAAACCTGTACCAAAAACAGAGTATCCCATACTCACCACCTGCAGTTTAGTGACACACTTTGGTGCTCCCATCCCACCTTTTCAAAGTTAACTATTCAAGAATGGGGAAGGGGATTCAAATTCACAGCATTCAAATAAATTTTACTGCTGGAACATGCAGGAGTCTGCAATATGGTCAACTGCTCGTTTGTCCTAGTAGCAACCAACAAAAGCACTAAAGTCAGTGGTGTTGTCTATTGTTCCTAAGCATGTCAGGTGTTTTACCATAAAGCCATAACTTTTCCAGCAGCTTTAGAATAACATATCATCTTGTCTGAAATGTTTGTGCTGCAGTGTTAAGGTAAGTAAGAAACAGATGGGTTTGTAGAAATTTTAAGGTTTTTTTGTAATTAGTTGGAAATACAAATGTGAGTCAAAACTGAATATGGGTCACAAACTGCCAAAGTCCTGTTTCTGTTCTGTAGACATAGTTGAAAGCGAATTTCACTGTTATCACTGTCATCTCTGTTAGGTGAGACTCTGGTAGAACCCAGTGCAGACAAGAAAAGAAGGGGAAGGAGATGGCTCTGATCTTCAGTTCAGCTTCTGTGTGTTAACAACCCACAAAAACAGAGGTATTTTAGTTTGTGGTTCTGAAGCAAACCTAAATGAAAGAGAAATCTTAACTGTAAAATTAGGGTTTGGGGGTTTGACTGATTTCCTCCTGCCTTGCCACGCTGAGGTTGTCAATATTCGTGACTAATGTCCACCTAGGTTATGAGACTGTACCTTATCAGAGACAGCATCAGAGCTCTGCAGGCACTAGAGAAACACTTCAGTGTCAGACAGGCTTCAGGGTGTGAAGTAGTCATCTGTGATTAGGTTATGCTTTATTACACTCTAAAGATCTCAGCAAGCTTCTCAAGCTTCTCCTTTTACCTTCACTCACATGAAGCTTGCTCCTTTCTCTGTAGAATGACCCAGTAGAACGTCCTTTCCCATTCCAATATTAATTAGAAGTCTAATCTTTTCATTATGAGGGGTTTGTATGTTTTACTCAGTGTTCTCTTTTTTTTTTGTTTCTCTTTTATTCAGCTTGTTCTCTGTGCAGAGCAANTTTTGTATGTTTTATTCAGTGTTTTATAACTTTTTTCTTTGCCCTGCAGTCTGATGGAGGAAATTCTGAATGACAGGATAGCAGATCCAACACAGCTTGTTCTCTGTGCAGAGCAAATTTATCTTGAAATTCAAAAGTAGACCTAAAGAAAACAACAGAATTCATTGCTTAACAAAGCAAATTTTTCTTTTCTTTAGTGGTACTGTAGCCCATGAGTAAGAGGTTCTGGCTGCTCTACAGAGCTGCCCCTCTATGGAGCAGCCAGAACTGTTGATAAGGGCATACTCTTGAAATAGTCCTTAAATTCATGGGCTCATGTCTCAGGGTTACTCCACAGTAATTCAATCTTTCTGATTTTACACATACAAAATTCAACAACTCCAGTTCCCCCACAAAGTCTTGGTTTCAACAGAACAGAACAGGAATAATTAAAAAAAAAAAAAAAGTGTAGTGGTAATCAAACATAATTTTTCGTCCAATTTACCCAATTCAACAGGAGACCTAAGGCCCTCCAAAAATTTACTCTGCATCTAATCACTCATCCACCCAGGAATTTAGATTCTGGATGACTGGAAATGTATCAGCAGCTTTTATGCACAGAGAAGAGCTCTATCTTCTGCAAGAAACTATATACAGAGTATCCATGGGATAAGCTTTGGGAGCTATTTTGCTATAAAAATACAGATTTATAAATGCACACTTATAGACACTAGAACATGTAAAAGAGTATTGGTGCATGATACAGGCTAATTTTCACAGAGTGAAAAACACATAATTTGTGTTCAGCGTCTTTCTAGGCAAACCGCTGGCTTTTAGCCAAGTAAATTGTTTTAAACAGAAGAAAAATGAAATCACTTACTGGAACTAATCTACTGATTCATTTTTGGTCACTTTCACCACTCAATCCAACGTCCAGGCAACAAGTGACTCCTTTTCCTGAGCGGGTCAGGATTATGAGATGCCAGACAAAGACAGGTTCTGCAGAGCTGTGTGGGAAGGGGACACAAGTGGTTGGTGAGGAGCTCACTGGGGAGCTGGGCTGGACCCTGCTGAAGGAAGGGTTCTTTATTTATTCCATCTCTCATCAAAATACAAAACTTTGGATACAATGCACAAACACACACAAAAGATGAACTAATTTTTTAAGTAACATTTACTTACCTAGTACAAAATCAATTTTTTGCATACATTTCAGAAATCCTAAATAAGTCCTCTCTGTAAAAATTACTGCAACACACAACTAACATAATCTGGTCTTTATTCCTTTGTTTTCTTTTCCCCCCTTCTTTAGGAAAACAAAATCAAAGGCCAGAGTGCAGTGTAAGGGCTAGTGGTATACAATACTATATAGTAAGTGCATACACTTTACAGAAAACGTTGATGTGGCTTTAAAAAACACAGCAGTTGCAGCTTTACATCCCACAGAAGGCATGCCATGCCATGGCTGTGGATTGGTCTAAGCTATTTGGTTCTTCCAGTCACGATTTCAAGAGTCATTACCCAAAATCTCTGCCTTGACTCACTGTGTAATGCTGTCCTTCCTCCTCCTTCCTAGTGAATTCACCGGTAACATTAGGTGAAGCACAGATTTGATGCGGTAACAAAACCTCTACTAAGGGAGAATTTTTGTGTTGCTCTTTTATTTTATTATTTTGTTCAGAATTGGGCAGCTAAGATGTTGCAAACAATATTGTTTGCCCACTACTGTTATGCTGTACTGCTAGCAACTGCCCATCAATATGCAAATATAATAAAAAAGTGCCAGCTTCGTTTTTTCTTAAACACCAAAGCAATGCATAGTAAGTTACTCTAGTGACCTCATGGGAGAAGTAATTTATGGCTACATGCCACTTAAGTTTCTTGCAGTTTCTCCTTGCTGCCTCTGTATGTTCACATTTGATTTTGAGGCTCTAGTTAACTTTGTGAGTAAAAATCATCTAGTGTTTCCCATCTGTGTACAAACCACTTTACATTAAAAAATAGTGCATTTAATAAAGAAAGTATGTAAAGAACTTGTCTATCACTTTTTATTTGAAGTGTGCTGTTTTTGTTCCTGTTCAAAAACACAGTATACATTCTTACTGCAAACATCTCCAGGCTACATAGGAGTCTTTTGTACATGGCAGATTTTTTTTGTAGATTGCATGTTTGTATATTTTGTGAACTACTTCACCACCAGTTTGTGCATGAGCAGCGTGCAAGCAGAAGCAGACCAGGCAAGGTTCCAAATGCTTCATCCACAGCACTGTCTTTCTAATGGAAATGTGGAGCCATGCATCAGCAAGAGAGTCAAAGAAAACTTAGATTTCTTTGGTCAGGCTCTGATGTACTTATTTAGTGCTGTCAATAGCCTTAATTCTGGGTGTTTCTCCAAACACCTTGAACCACTTCATCAGATTTTGGCTCTGTCCCTTGAATGATCTCTTTTAACCAGACGGTGGTGGGTCTGTGGGAGTGAGCAGCTCCTACACACACGGTTCTCTCTGCAGCCAAAAGAAGGGGAAACAAGGAACAGCCGTGATATGTTTTCAATCACAACACTTGCTGTTTGCTATCATTACAACCACTGTATGACTCAGTGCTGGTTCCAGCTTGCTCTATAAATGGTATCACAGAAGCATCAGTGGGTGTTTCACTGAGGAGGCATTGCACTGTTGATAATGAATATCTGACCACTACTTTCAGCATGATTGGGAAGACCAGATAAATCCTGCTCTGAAATGGAAATCAATTCCAGGGATCACCTGAACATTTCTTCAGCCTCCCACCCCTTCTCCTTTCTAAAAAATGATATTTTTTTTTCACAAGGTTGCTTTACAGAAGTATTTTACAGATAGCTTTACCTGCATTTTGGTTTACAACCATGTCATGCTTGCTGCTCCCCCTTTTCTGGTGCATGTGTGTGTTCTTTTGTTACTTGCATTGTATAAGGTGCCTTGGGATATTCGCATCCTGTGCATTGTGTGGCATTGTGTTGAATAGGAGGTACAGAAATTAAAAGCAGGTCTCCTCCTACCCACATATGCCTTTTCTTTGCAGGTTTTCCTGGAAGTTTTGTGTGGGGAGGGAAGGGAAGAGGTAAAATATGACTTGGCTGAGACTGCCGGATGCTGAATCAGCTGCAATTGCCTCACGTTTTCCTTTCTTTTAAAATAAGGGGTACAGTTTTCAAAAATGCCATCTGACTTCTCCACAGGCCCTAGGCAGCCCATCACTTTTCAGTAAGTCGCTTTTTAAAAATGGTGCCTGTGCTTCTAAGTCACATGGGCATCTTTGGAGAACATCTTTATAATGCCTTCCTCCTAGCCCTAGAAGCCAGATGTTCTGAGGTTACAAGGAGCTAGTGCAGCTGCTGCTGATTAGCACAGTGCTCACAATCAGCCACAAATAGTTTTCCCCTCCCAAAAATGTTCTTTGCAGAAAAGGGAGGAGACAGCCATACTCACTAACTCAAAAAAATGTACCACAGCCTAAATCCCAAACCACACAACCTCTTGAAGCATGGTTTTGTTCCACTGCGCTGCTCTGGTTAAAGAAGCTGATACCTAAAGTGCTAGTTCCTTGCTGTTCACCCCTGCACACACTGGCACAGATTGTCCTGATGAGGTTGTTCAGTGATGATGTGGTAATGCAAAAATCAGTGAACAGGTGAGCACCTCAGAAGTGAAGCAAACAAAGAGCGTGGCATCAAAATCCCTCAAGCCCCAAAGACACCCCTTTTCAGAAGGCTTACACATCCTGAAGTCACAGACAAATGAAATCAGGTACTGGTAAGAGGCTAATAAAAGCTCTCTGGAAGTGGGTTTTTTTGTTGGTTTTTTTGTTTGTTTGTTTGTTTTTGTCAGTATTTTGTTTTCACTACATCCCTATCTTTAATAGAAATGAGGACTTTGATGCCTTCTAGTTAAAGGACACATGGCCCTACAGCACCCAGCCACATACATAGTGCTCATCCTTCCCGAGGCTGCTTCCCAGTTGTGCAGTATCTCATGCAGACAAAGGTTCATCCTGTCCTGCTTGCCACTGCGATGGAATGCTTGAAAACATGGCAAAAGAGCAGAGGAAAATGGAGTGTTAATGAGGGCTGTGCCCTCCAAGCTGTGCAAGTGAAAGGACTGGCACCTGACAAGCAAAGCCTTTGCATTCAATGGTGAGAAAAATGATCGTCAATTGCTGTTTTTCTTTTTTCTCCGTTGCAGAAATGTGTGCATATTCACCTGTGACAGCTAGCATTGCAGGTCTTGAGGGCTGGTTTTATAGGCTTTCCTAAAGGTTATTAATTCTTCCTACACTGTTCCCAGAGTACCTTATAATATAACTTCCTCATTAACATCAAGAGCTGTGATTATACAGTTGTGTTACCAAGGGCTTCAAAGACATGAAGCCTAAATATAATCTTACAGTACCTTGTTACAATACAAAGCACATCCTCTAATACATTTTTTTTGTTTGCATAAAATGCAGCACAATAATGGTTCACTTGACCTTTGCCTCCCTGTATAGTTCATTTTAACATTGTTTGAGGAGCACAGAGTTTGCATTTTGCAGGGCACAGGTGCTCTGCCCCACACTGGAGGCTGAGGCTCAGCCTGGCGGTGTGGTGCACCGCTGCTCCCCGCCAGCAGCTGGACTCAGGGGATTGCTTTTGTGGTCCACCAGGAATTTCCTGTGATAGAATATCAGAAACCTACTGGTGACTAGTAGGAGGTGACTTCACAGGGCAAAAGTTCTCTCCCTACAATAAACATTCTCAGCGCCGCTGTGGAGATTTCCTACTCAGACCTGACAGCCGCCAGAGACTTGTCATCTCGACAGAGAATGGCTCAGAGACGGGATCGTGGTTGTTTGCAAAGGTTTGCCACTTTAAAAGTAAAGCTGCACCCCCACTGCTCTTTAATTGATACCTCCTGAGAAAAGGAAGAAATCAAATTACTACATGCTAATTTAAGAAATCCCAAGAATATCGACTGAAAAGTCTTAAAAAAAATATACAAATCCACAGTCAAAGACAGAGTATGCTGGTATCTATATACACATACAGTCCATAAATACCACATATCCTGGTGTCTATAGGTGCCATGATACACATACAGTCCATATATACCATATATCCTGGTATATACCATATGTCCTGGTACCTACCACATATACCATATATTTTGGTATGTATAGGTACCATGGCACATATGTGGTCAGAGAACTAACATAACAGTTAAGAAAACACCCTAGGCTCTCCATACACAGGTTTCCTTGGGAAAAAAAAAAAAACACATACTGCCACCAGATCTTTTGTGGAGCGCTGCAAGATTTGGAGGATCCAAGTAGTAAATCTGACCCTGACCCAATTCCCTTGGCTAACACTACTAACAGTACTGTTGGGGGCACTAGATTCATTTGGCTGACCAAAATATCGTGCAACTGGGCAGATTGCAGTGAAGTTTACTGACTGAAATAGCTTTGGGGAAACAATACATTAATTTCCTGTGGAAAATGCATCTATTAAAATGGAGACTAGCCTTAGTTGAGCTCAACATGGAAAAAAAGTGGGCTGTAAAGCTTAGGAGAAAATACAGCTTGACGTTGGCTTGAAAGCAGAGAAGTGATGAAAAGCAATATTATCATCAGCATCAGGACCATGCAAGGGTCCTCCTTGGTAGAGGAGTGAGAGAGACTAAAGATTTCCAAAGGTACTTATAAGCTCAACCAAGTCTCACCAACTTCCCTACATGTTCCAGCACTTAGGCACAAAGCCTGCAGCCATGGCCTTCACTGTGCACTTTCTGAGGTTTCCAGTTCAATGGGGCAAAATTTGACCCAAAGTAATGCTGATTTATTTTGCTTCTGAAATCTCATCATCAGCTAGGGGCCATTTCCACAGGTGAGTCCTCCTAGGGACTGGATAGAAAGAATACAGCTATCTCACACCTTGTCTTGTTCTTGTACATCAAGAAGAAGAAAGGAGAAAAAGGTAGAAAGAAACTTGTGAGAATACTCAGCAACACTGGAGATGTTTGATATTCCACTCCTTGTTTGCTGTTCCTGAAGTGTTTCTATATTCATTGGCTTTTGCACAGAAATCACTGCCCAGCCTGGTCAGAGCAGTCTGTGCCTGCAGGCAGAGGTGTGAGGACCAGGGAATCAGCACTTCAGCTGCTTTAAGCATTGCAATGGGGAGGGACCAAGCCCTGCTTTCAAGAGTTGTTTTTCTGTATGATCAGGCAAACTTCTCTTTCTCCCCCAGCCACATACAACCTGTAAAGCAGCATGATTTCCACAAGAGCTCTGACCATTCCATCTTTGATGGATTAATTCAAAGAAATAACATCCACCTTACTCCACAGTCTGTTAATGATGCACTGGGAGATGAGACCACAGTGTACTCACCAAACTTTTAGTGGCAAATAGATGTTAGTGCTGAGGGAAGACTAAATCCATCTGTCAAGTACTTTTTTTTTTGTGATCAAGGTTGATAGTTTTAGTCTCAGTGACTGGATTTCCAGTCAGTCACTATGTACTCAGGAGGAAGAAACCAGTTTGGTTAGCTTTTTTTCTGTTTCTCTGCAAGCAGAACACTGTATTCCATTTCTGTGGACCGTGACATCCCATGGCACATTAAAAGCCTTATTCAAACCACAAGACAGCCATATTTTACACTCAGCAGGAGACTCTAGGAAGAAGTATGAGGCCAGGGTTATTTTGACTCTGGACGCCTTGTCAAACTGGGAGTTAGGAACAAAGTTTAGGACATTCTCTACCGTTCATGTGATCATGAAAGAAATAAGTGGAAGATTGCCTTGGTACGGATTTTCTTTATGCTACAAGAGACTGCATAGAAGAAGGTTTAAATTCAGAAGTAGTTGAACATGACCTTATGCTTTTGTTCTAAGTTTCCATCCATTGTGAAGTATGGCAAAACCTGTGGAAACACTGAGGACAGGTCTGAAATAAACAGAATTTTGTTTTTTTCCACATTTGAACAGAGAAATTAAACAGAAATATCTCAGCTTAGTTCATAGACTAGGTTCACTGGTATTTGGGAACTCCTACTGTGGGCCATGTTTCATACACCGATCTACAGTTTTACCTCAAACCCATAAGAAATTCATCAGGTAGTGGAACTGCTTGAGAAGTCTTTTATTAGTCTGCTCAGCATTTTATTCTGATTGATCTTTTCAAAGAGATGACAGGAACTTCAGGAATCACTTCTGCCTTCTGAAACAATAAACCACATTTATTGAACTCTACAGCAAAAATCTCAGGCATTGCCCATCCCATAAATGCAGAGTACATCATATTTCCTATGGCTATCCAGTCATAATAGGCTGGAAAGGTGATTTCTATATCAGACATATATGCGCAGCACTAATACACTGCTCTCACTTTCTGTGATTGTCAAACTGACCACTCTGTGCTTGGGTCCACAGAACGGGACATTACTTGATTATAGGGTGGAAAGTATCCCTTTCTGTAGGATATTTAGAGGGCCATGTTACAAACTTGGACTGCCCTGCACACCACAAAATTTTTTGTGATGTTTTCCATAACACTTGGGTTATGGAAATGAACATGAAAATACTGTGTATTTGTATTGTATCTGATTTCCCAAGGCTACTTATTCCAATATTTGACTGCTTGGTGCTGTTTTCTCTTCTGGAAGACCAAATCTCAGCGTACATTCAGTTCTTTAATTTGTAAGCAGAGTGCAAGAGGAGTAAATTTAATCCCACTAAACAGTAACTTCACAAGCAGCTCAGTGGAGCTGTTAGGAGAGTGATGTAGCTTCATGCAATTCTGGGCCCCTTGAAATCCAGTCCAAACAAACACATTGGTGCTTAATAAATACTTTCTATCACCCTTTAAATCTATTAAGAGAAATAAAAGGTGTCTTTACAAGAGACCTTTGCTTATTGTATTGCTAATACTTCTTTTCCTGGCAATCTTAAAGGGTTCACTACCACTTCATTATCTCAGTGTAATGAGAGTATTCATCTTACCATTTCTGCCTTACAGATATCCTCAAAGATTGCAGCTTTTAACACCAGGAAATGTAATGGTAATAGAGTGGCACCTTTCCCATTTACTAAACACTATCTTTCAAAACTCTCTTTTCCTTCCCCCCCCAAAGCTGTTGCCTCATTAATCTCCACGCGTGACTGAAAGCGTTAAAAGCTTTCACGAGCAATTCATTACCAAAAAAAAAAAAAAAAAAAAAAAAAAGACGTCTGGGGACATTTCCCATGGTTTTAAACAGCTCGCCCTGCTGCGGTGCAAGACACATTTCGAAGTTTTCCTGCTTCGGAGCACCCTCCGAGACCTCTTCTCTCAAACGAGAGACTTTTAATCCCGGTTCCCGACGCGGGCACGGAGCCCGCAGCTCGCCCGGCGCTCGCAGCCGTGCCCGCCCCGGCCAGGGGTGCCCGGGCGAACATCTCCCCCCAGCGGCCAATGCTCCCCCGTCCTTCTTCCGAGGGTTCGTACGTTAACTCTGAGAAAACAAACAAAACCAACCAACCAAAACACCAAACAAAACAAAACCCTCAAACAACCCCTCACTTCAACCTTAACTGTAATGTCTTGTAAGGCGGTGGAGGTGATGGGTGTACCCCCTCACTGTGTAACTCTGTGCGTTCTCCTGCCGATAGCGACGGATGCTACTGTACTTTTAAAGCTCTGCAGATTACCTCCGTGACTGGCAAAGCTATTCCAAGTGAATTAAACAAAAATTCAGCCCTGTAAACTGAATTTTTTTTTACCCTCNCAACCCCTCACTTCAACCTTAACTGTAATGTCTTGTAAGGCGGTGGAGGTGATGGGTGTACCCCCTCACTGTGTAACTCTGTGCGTTCTCCTGCCGATAGCGACGGATGCTACTGTACTTTTAAAGCTCTGCAGATTACCTCCGTGACTGGCAAAGCTATTCCAAGTGAATTAAACAAAAATTCAGCCCTGTAAACTGAATTTTTTTTTACCCTGCTTCGTCCCAGCTTTGTACCCGTCTCCACTCTGCATATTTTGTCACTTACCATTCCTAAACAAGGACAACAGATTTTGTTAATTAGCGTCAGAAAGAAACACGCATCAGCCACCATATCCACCAATGGCACGAACCCTACAGGGATGAAAAAACGTGTCAGCAAATTGGAGAACAGTTGCTGCTACCTTTCTTTTGTGGCCTTTGTGGCTGTAGGAGACGCCTGGTCAGCCCCAGCCCTCACAGGGCAGCTGACTGCTCCACCTTGTAATGTTGTTTTAGCAATAAGCACATTTTGGTGGCTAGGTCCCCTTGGGAGATGCCAGGAAGTACCAGCCATCCTCTTCCTTGAGCAGTGAAACACACTGAACCTGATGGATCCATGAGCAGCTGAGTTCGTAACCTTTTCCTTTTCTTCTAAGTCACATAGCCAGGTGCATTCTCCCAGTTCCAGCCAGAGCAGAAAAGGAGCTGGTTCCTCTCCCAAAGAAGACTAGTAACAAAGAAAGAAAGATAGATATTTTTTAGGCTGTTTGAAAATGATCCACATCTGCAAAATCAGTTTATGCAAAATATTATGCTTTATGGTTATCTGAGTAATCAATAAAAGTAACCATCAAGTTATGCATGGCATAAGTTAGGATGAATGTTCATCTCACAGAAATTTAGGAAATTATTTTGTTAAGGAGAATCTTCTCCTAGGCTGATAACAGCTTCTAATATTTTTTATTCTCTGTATTGTTTGTGTTTTACATCTATTTGTTCTGACACTGACCCGCAAAATCTGTTTCCTTTGTTTAGAAGTAGTAAGTGAAAAAAAATTAGCAGAGTGTAAGTGGAGACAAAACTGGAACAAAGCAGCATATAAATATTCGACTTACAGAGCTGAATTTGTGCTAAGTACACTTGTAATGGTTTTGAAATTTTTAGGCCTGTTGATGTGAAAATAGAAGGTAACAGTTCTAAATTTTCCAGCCTTGAAGGGCTGTTAAGTTTGTATAAATCACACCACAACTGAAAGGACTGTTCTTACTAGTGTTGCAAACAGTATTATCACTTCTGTGATTGAAAAATGCTTCTGTTTTAGTTTTGACGGGATATTTTGTGGATTTGATTTCATCCTTTCCCTCTCCAGTCAATACCTTTGTGTGTATCTTTCCAACAGTGCCAAAGGCAGGAGACATGTGCCCTCATCCATGACTTATGAGCAGCACCCCTGTTGAAGCCTGGTTTCTCCAGCTGAAGTCTGGGATCGAGGTTTGCTGGTGTCTAGTAATAAGAAAAGAATTCACATTTAAGTCCTCATCTATGGGGCACACAAGTCTCCTCTCCTAGTCTGTCTGTTTGTCTTCACAGGGCTTGTGGGACCTTCCTGTCTTTGACACTTGCACTCCTTTGTAAGGTAGAGATGAAACAGTTCAAAAGGTTTCAGAAATAATGTCAAGGGAGCCAAATGAATACACAGGCAGGCAAGTGTGTGCTGCTGCACAACACTTCTCTCCTTAGGAAATCAGATTAAAACACAGGAAAACTTGCCTGTAGCATTCCCTGAACTCGATTAAGGGAATCAGCTTCTGACTGTATGAGGATGTGATAAGAAGCCATCATATAATGTCAGCTGGCATTAGCGTTAACTACCAAAGCTTATCTCTGCTCCTTTCCAGATGGGCCTGCAGCTGAGAGCTCTGCTGCCTAGCGAAGCAGTGGCTATGCCAGCATGGCCAGCTCTTGCTCTATCTGTGCCTCCCAAACTTTGTGAGCAATGGAATACTACTACCAGCCCCCCCCAAATTCTATAGACCACCATGCATCCAGGCCAAAGTTTACTTGAAAACTCTCCAGGATTATATGAAGGGACAGTATATTTTCAGTCACCAGGCTGCAGTTTGATGAAATCAGTGGTTTATGTACATTATGATTTCTACTAAAACGTAGTAGTAGCCAGGAAAATAAAGGCCTCTAGTATCAAAGAAGTAGGCACAAAAAANGAGTAGCTTGCTGATAGGATTTTAATTATCAGTCAAGGGGCAACAAA
>VXAW01009206.1:0-17231 GCA_013399735.1 Tyrannus savana
AAAAAAGAAAGAAAGAAGGAAAATGAAAGTGAGAGAGAAAGAAATAAAGAAAAAGAAACAAAGAGAAAGAACTAAAGAAACAAAGATATCAAGAGAGAGAAAGAAAGAAAGAGAGAGAGAAGGAAAGAAAGTAAGAGAGAAAAAAAGTGAGAAGGAAAGAGAGAAAGAAAGAGAGAAAGAAAGAAAGAAAAAGGGAAGGAAAGAAAGGAAGGATGGAAGGAAGGCTGGAAGGAAGAAAAGGAGGAAGGAAGTAAGGACGGAAAGTTTTTAGGGTGACATGGATGTATTCTCCTTAGAAAGGTGCAGGTAACAGGAAAAGCAGTTCGAGCAGAAGGAAAATAGGTGGAATACTGGTACATCCTATCTATTGGAATAACATGGAAATGAGGAAATACTCACTAGGCTATAGCTGCACCTCAGGGTAGATTTATGGATCTTTGGATTTAAAGCATCATAGTTCACAAAGCCTACTAATTATTTCTGTTATAATGGTTTTTTATTTTAATCATCATTTTCTAGTAGCAATGTGACAGCTGCTTGAATACTTTTCTTTCAATAAAGCATAAAGTCTGTATTATTCATGTATTATTTTTGTGTATAATGAAATTTCTGATATCCAGGCCCTGGGTTTCTGAATCAATTAAGTAATTAGTCAAGTTATCATTAAAAGGGAAGTTCTGGCAGAGGTTGGTTGTTATGGCCATGCATGGCAGTGGAAGAAATAACTATTCTGTTGGAGTGCCTGGTATATTGCTTGGCTTGCACCAGAGCTGTATTAGAAACTGCAAGCACCTGCATCCACTTTTTTGACTTCCAGGTGTTGAAATGAGGTATTGTTGGTAAGCAGGATTCATCTAGTTTAAAGCACAGATTGGATGAAACTTCTGCTAGTCAATTTGATAAATCAGAAAAAAAATTATATTAAAAGAATAATCTATGATAATTATATTTCTTCTGTTAATCTCACAGGATTGTGAAATAGAAGTTATTCATTAAATGCATATTTGAAAAGAGTGCAAAGCAGTTAAAAAAGACATTATCTGTAATAAAATATTATTTTAAAATACAAATTATTAAATAGGCAACAAATGTACACCTGTATCCTGCACAATAGTTACATTCCTTTTACTTTATTGTATATAATAATCTTATTGCTGTGGGAGGGGGGAATATTCTTCAGAGAAAAGCCAGCAGTTGGTTAAATACACATTTAATCTCTTCATCACCTATTGCAGAGAGTATAAATGTTATTGTCATTTAATCTATTATGTACCCATGAAAGGCAAGTTAAAGTATCCTGCAGTTTTTTAAAACTATGATGCCTTGGCAAACAAAATTCACCCTTGGTGTTTAATTGGTTTTAGTGGCACTACTTAATTAATAAACAAAGCAAACTTAAGATACTTTACCCTTTGGACTACTTACAAGAACAAAGATCAAAAATAAAATCAAAACAGGGCAAATATTTGGTCTAATATCTATTCACATTGCATCTAGTGGGGATTAAAGGAATAACAAATGGAATAACTATCATTATGCTTTCTGACATATCCCAGGAGAAACTACTTTTCAGTTGGCTATGCTGAATGAAAAACCTTTTAGCTGTCTTCTTAAACTGTCATTATGCAGTTTTCCCATAAGGGAGCTAAGGAACTACTTCCAAAAAGGGAAAATTTATGTTCATGTCTTTAATCTGATGGGGTTTTTTATGCATTTTATATCCTTTTGAGGAGGCCCTCTGTCTCTATTATTACGAGTTAATACCCTGATAATTTTTTTTCATTCTTTCTGTCTCCTTAACCCAGTGAGTATTTGATTCTTCATCTAAAGAGAGACAATTTCTTCAGAAATAAATAAAGGTTTCTACTGTTCTCATACTCATGTCAAAAAACCTTGCTAGTAATATTTTCTCAAGTCGTTTCTTGAAGATAATTAAATTTTGCAGTCCATTCAGCAAAGCATCTCCCAGCTCTATCACTGTCATCATATAGACAGTTCTTGGTATGCCTGGTAGCACATATTAGGTGTTTATAGAGATTGAATTTTGTCAAAGGTTAAGCTGCACTTTAATCAGAGTTGCCATGTTTTAAAATTTTCATATTATCTGCAAAATAAGAAGAATGATTTACCTCTTCAGGACAAAGGTCAACTGAGTCAACATTTTTTTATCTAAAAATTACTATAAGGGGAAGCAAATGTATTAGTCTTAAGTACTTCCCAGGCCTTTTCATCTGTCTTTACCTTTGGGAATTTCTGAGGTGTGAGGTCTATTCAATTGCACCTAACTGATCTTTCTTATAAATACTTTCACAACTCTTGAACTTCTGCAAAATTTTGCATCCATTTTTGCCACTTGGGTGGCACCACAGGCATTCCTTGAGTTGTTTCTGAGGAGGTATATAATTTTGTTTATTCTGAATTTTTCTCCTCCTCTGTAAATTCTCAGTCCTTATTTCTGGTTATGTAGCAGTGAAGAGTAGATCAGTGTCCATTCTGTTCTCATGTCACTCTGCTTGACAGACATCTCTGACATTCATTTCAAGCCATCTCTTTTTCAGACTGATGACTTATAGCTTGCTCAATCATTCATCCTATGGAATCCATCTTGTGACTTTGAGATAGGATAACCTCAACAAGAAAAAAACAAAACTCAAAGCCCAACCAGACAAAACAGCATACTATAGAATGTGGAAAAAAGCATGGATTTATCAGGAAAACATTGGGTTTATTTCCATTTTTTAGTATTTTGATTATATTCCTTTTGTTGTAATTTTTGTTTATTGTTTGTTTTTAACCTTCTTCCAGATGGAAACATTTTCATAAACTATCATAATCCCATTTTGATAGTCCTGTGTGGCAGTCACCAGGTTAGTTCATCATTTTAAATATGACACTGAGATTGTTTTTCAGCAGATATATAATTTTTATTTATACTGAATTTCTTTGACAATTTTCCTTCCTGGTCACTCAGTCTTATAATGTCCTTCTAAAGTCTTATAATATCCTTCTACAGTTCTTCCACAAGTGTGCTTTAATTTATTTTTCCTCATCACTTGTCAATATCCTAATTCGCATAAGTCCTTGCATAGACCCCACAGAATTTTGTCAAGGATAATTCTCCATAGCCAAAGCTAATAATTTACTACTGTCATGATACTTGTCCTATTATTTATCCATGCAAGTACCTGTCCTTTAATCCCATTCTGGTTTAACTTCCTTAAAAGCTCTATGTGATAAGATTGTTGAGAGTGTTTGTAAACCCAAGTATACCTTGTCCCCGAACATGGGGTTTTTTCCTCTTTCAGATTAATAGAAGTTATGTGTTCAAGTCTTTTAACAGCAGAATGCCATTGTGAGCCTGGACCCAAAAACTTTTCCATGGTTTTAAAAATCACTGGTCCTTTAAAAAGCAGTCTATTACAGAGAAACTCACTCCTCTGAAGATGTGTATAAATGTCAAAAGTTTTGCAAATTTTTTAATCAGAGAACGGAGTTAAACATGATTTTTCTTGACAGAATCTCATCTTTATAAGTGACAGTTAATACAAATAACCTCTTCGTTGTAAATGCCTCCTTTAAAAAAGCCTATTTACTGTCTGAGTAGGAACTTAAGGAAACTCAAATGGAAGAGTTTTGAGTGGGAGCTAATGAAATATTTTTACTTTTCTGTTAAATTAGATGTCAGTTAGTTTTATAAGACATAGAAACATAGTTTAAACCCATTTGAAAGATACAGCACCATTTCTGAAAGGACTTAGAGCAACACTCAAATCTTTGCTTGATGAGAGTACATGCCAATCATGAAACAGCAGGAATACTCATCTAGGCTGTCAGGTTTCCAAGACTAACAGGGCTCTCATGCTGGTTGATGAGACTGAGGAAGTTATGTTAAATAGATTTGTGATCTTCTTCTGTACAACAAGAGCAACAACAAATTGCTACTACCCTTTGAAATGACAAGATGTAAAGTTTTGGTACAACTACACAGCAGAGAAAGTCTCTATATTAAATAATGTACTTACCAGTTGCTCAAGTCTAGATAGTGACTCTTCTTATGTGTCTGTGAGGAGAGATAAGTTTCAAAAAGCATGTAAAAATTATTGTTCTATATTATCTGTTTTTAACTTCAGATTTGTTAGAAAATGTTTTTCAATCCCATGTAAAATCAGAAAACTGATCTCAACCATAGGGAAAAGAAAAAAAAAAAGTGTAATAAAAGCTGCAATGCTGGGAATATAGTCAGCAAAGTGACTTACCACACAGATATGATGAAAGTGTATTATGACTTCCATTATGAGCAATTCTATGAATCTTTAATTTCCTGTACTATCTCAGGGCCAGTTCTGCAAATGCTTTATCATGAGAAAAGTCCTGCAGTTCAATGAGATTACTCACAAGGGTAAGGCAAAAGACAAATCTGGTACAACTTATAAGATCAAACCACAAATGCTGAAAAGATTCAGCTTTCAAGTTCTTTTGATCATGTACATATTTTTTTCCCTTCCTTTTCTTTTTGAAAAAAGTTACAACTGAAAAAAATGCAATAAAGTAATTCCATTAATTCAAATACTTCTTTAGTAAAAAGAAAGAAGAAAAACTAAAAAGCTATTCAAAAAGGAACATAGAAAAAAAATCATTGATTTCTACAGAAGGTACAGTGATGATTAATAAGCTATTTAGTTTCAATAAAGAAACGTTAGGAAAGAAAATAAGCAAATTACTATATCTTTAGACATTGAAAGTGGTCACTGAGGAAAACAATATTGGTTTTAAATCCGTTGCCTAATCAAAGTAACTGCCCAAGAAAAGGAAACTGTAAACATGAAGTTATTTTTCTATGAAGCTTTAAAGAAGACTGTTTGTATTAGCTCATCAGGTCTAATTTTTTCAGTAACTGTGGAACCTTAATTCAGATTTCATTATGACTTTAAGAACTTAATTTTCCAAATATGATTAAACGCTGTTTATAACTTTGATTGGATCATATAATAGTTACTAAATTTAATGTGGTGTTTTCTGAAAACTTTAAACTTAGTGAAATAATTTTCCTAATGAAATAATTTTCCTTTTACAAAAAGGCAGTATTCTACTAACAAGTAATAGTGAACATGTATTATTTTATTAATATGGCTGTATATATAACAGTCCTTAAGTCATCCATGACACTGCAGAACATAGTTGTTTAATATGTGATAAAGACAAAGTCATTGTTGAAATTTTAATCTAAGCAATTATAGTGCCATAAAATAGAAACTTTTGTTGATTTCTGTTAGTAACTAGGTTTATTACCCCATTATGAAAACAAACTTATCACTTGACTTGTCAGTCCTAGAAAACAAAGTGCATTTCTATTCTCCCACCAAGTATTTGCTGGGAGACTCTAATTTATTTCAAGTTATAATAAAATTCATTGTAGAACAGGGAGAAGGGAGACTGATGTATTCTACAGTGAAGTCAGGAAAAAATCTAGCGATTCAGAATTGATTAGGTAAAAACCTGCATGAATTGCAAATGAATCAGGATTATATGTTAGTTTGAACCTTTCTGACAAGCACGTAAGAAAATTTAAAAGGAAACATATGACAATGTAGCACTAAATTTATTTACTGATTTATTTTTAATCTCCGGAAAAGAAATCGTTTTATACTATGAAGAATTTTATTTGCTATTATGAACCACAATATTTTTGTTTCTCACTCTATCTTAAAATGTGATGTTAGGAATGGAAACTGACTCTTTCCTGAAAAGATACCATTATCCCCAACGTACCCTGTCCTACTCCTCACAACCAACAGTGTTTAATACACTGTTGTATTCATCATATTATGTTGAAGCAATTTTTCTGAGAATTATTAAAGTATTATATTTGTGAGACACTGTAGGATATGCAATTAATATACCTGAATGAATGCTGTTCACATCCAACATCAGCTGCTTATCTGAAATTTGCCATCCCGTATGGAAACTGACTTCACATCAAAGTAATTTCAAATGAATTAGGATTATATCACAAGCAGTCATCTGCTGTTTCCTTCTGCTCTGGACAGTCTATCAGCTATGACTGTTTAGAGCAGTTAGAGAGTTGACTGTTGAATACAAATTCATGTGCAGAGATTGTTCTCATAAAGATTTAAAACTTTTCTGTTTCAGTGGGTCAAATCTTTTTCAAAAATAAAGATTTATAACTAAGAAAGTAAAGACTATGACCCCAATTTTAGTACAGAATGGTCTACCCTTTCATCAGTGATAAGACTATGCCTTTATTTCACATATTTTATATACTTCAGTAGTGTAAGTCACTATTCTTTTGAAGAATCTCAATATCCATCAACACTTCAAAAAATTAACACAATCTGCTTAGAGAAACTAGACATTTTCTGTTTCAGATTTTTTTAAGAATTAAGGTGTGGTAATTAAATATCAAATCCATGACAATACAGAATGATTAAAAAATATGTACCATTCCTCTGCAGAAGGTAGAAAAAGGGAGAAGTGATCTGGGTAATTCCTGCTCAGTATGTAAAGTAAAAGTAAAAAGGAAAAGGAGAAGAGAGGTAACTGCTTTATGAGGAGATGAGCTATTTTAGCTTAAAAAGAATGTTGCCTTGGAAGGAAATAAGCATGAATAGACCATAAATGAAATTTAGGTGAGAATAAAGAAGGGATATAGAACTGCCTTTATTGAACAACCTTGAAAAATTAGTGGAGACAAAAAAGATAATTTTTTTAAATGCAGCTAAATAATAAGCATGTGATATCACCACAACAGAAACAGTCTGGGCATGTTCCAAGATCTTCCTTCAAATCCTACATCCTGTGCTTCTCTAGAAGACTACAGAAATTATAACAAGACATGGACAAAAGCTAGGGCATATATGTTCTGTATCTTATACATGTGTCAAATCTATATTACAAAGTGTGTACTTTATGCCACTTGTCATGGGAAATAGTATCACTCATATATATTTTCAAGTCATAAACCAAGTCTACCTACTTTGATTAATTTTTATATTTTCATTAATTTGAATATTGTTGTCAGGTTTCTCCAGATATAAGAGGCTTGCTAAGTTTTTCTGATTATTTAGTTTATCTTTTCTCTTATGACAGCTGAAAAATAGAACAACAAAAGGTCAAGCAATTCCCCTGCTACCCCCTACTTCTTGCTCTTCAACATTTATTGGAGCATCTCAAAGTCAGTGCTTACTTAATTTGTAAATCCGTCTTTTGAAGTGTTCATAAATGTACTAGAATGACACTAATTTGCTGAAAGCAGAGTTTTCTTTTTGCTTGTAGGATCCTCTCTGAGAGTGTTCCCAAAGAAGTTTATTATGCTCAAAGGCTTCAAGAAAGGCATTTTCGTGTCAACTTCTGTAGCACTCCATGACAAATCACTGTTGTGATGATTTATTTTGTTCATTGTTATCAATTTAAAAAAAACCCCTACTATTGTGGATTGTTTTGCAGATTGCTCAAATGTCTGCTGACAGTAGTTAAAGTGGTGAAGTGAAAGCCACATACGCTAGCAGAGCAAAACAAGGAATTAATTCACCACTTTCCATGGGCAGGCATGTGTTCAGACATCTCCAGGAAAACAGGACTCCACCAGCAGTAAATTACTTTGAAAGACAAATGCCATCACTCTAAGTGTTTCCCCCTTCCTTCTCTCCCCTCAGGTTTATATGCTGAGCATGACATCATATGGTGTGGGGTATCCCTTTGGTCAATTGGTGTCAGCTGTGGGGTGGGGTGGTTTGAAAAGCAGAAAAGGCCTTGAATCTGCATGCACTGATCAGCAATAACTAAAACATCTCTTATCATCAACACTGTTTTCAGGAGAAAATACAGCCCCATACCAGCTCCTATGAAGAATATTCTCTATGCCAAACAAAATCAAAGCACTAAAAAGAGAATATAATAAAGGAATTAAGTGCAAAATCAACTATGTCCTCCAGCTAAATCAAAGTACAATTTTTCTTTTTTACAAAAATTTTTTTTACAAATTATATTATAAAAAATATGTTTGTATAATTATATATCCAATATACTGTGTAGCTTTAAATAATGCACAAAGCCACACAGCATTTTTTTTTTCTAGACTTTTCTGGTAGTGCTGTGATTTCAAAATAATTGATTAACATTAAAAAAATTAAATTTCTTATAGTAAAAATAGTCTTTTCTTGTCAGTTTAATTTTATTCAAAAACATCACAATAGTGATCATAGATGCCTATAATCCAAGCATTACTCAGGAAATCTGTGCTTTAACTTATCACTTTCATATACTTTTTTTTCTTATTAGACAGAGCTCCTGAAGCTACACTTCTTTTTAATGTATGTGGCACAGAATTGCTAATTATTGTATGTTTATACAGTGACCTGAATATGCTATCCAAGCATTTATTGGGTTCCTCTTCACATCCAGGAGCGGTATATTAACTTTTTCTTGTTTCTGATGTTGCATTTAATGACTTAAATTTTCAGTTACGTCCAATGTATCATTTCTCCTCATTACATGTCAGTTTGAATTTTCTATCTTTACCATTTTAAAGTATAATACAACTTCGGTAAAACGCACTAACTGCTGTATTTACAAGAAAAAATTGACCTGTTTCACACAGTGAAATCTAAAAGACGTTCTGAATGTAAATCCAAAATGCAGGACAAGGTCCAGCCTTCCCACAGTACTGCCAATCCCCACTGTTCTCCTGGGAAGATTCCCTTCTGTCATTGCCATTCAGAGGAACCCGACACTGCCTGCACACTCAGCAGGGTGCCTGGGCACTCAAAGCAGGATTTCAGTAGGCTGAAAAATTATTTGAAGTAACAATTGCAAAGCTCAAGTCTAGTTTCAGGATCTAAACTTTATTCCTTTCTTGGCCTACTCAGTCTCTTTGAATGTAAAGAAATCTGATGATATTTGATGTTATAGATGTTCTCTCTCTCATTGTTCTAAACTAAAGATCAGTAAGTGGCAAACTCAATTTCACTGATGTTGCCTTAACACTACAAAGTTAAACATATATTCGTGTCTTCCATTCTAGATAACATATTTTGTAAACTGTCTCTTACGACAAATTGAGTGTGTGGATAATGCTTGAAACTTATTTATTTGCATGCACAGCTCAGTCCAAATAATTGAAACTATTTTGGCCACAATGAAGTTGTAACCATATATACATTGAGCAGATATACCACTGCCAACAAAGTGATATTTGATATGTATAATTTCAGACTTTTAATTTTTATGAGATATATTTGAAATTCTAAATTATAATAACAAAACCGAGTTAGAATTGTTTGCTTCACTTGCTTTCCTGTACATTACCTTTAATTTTTGTTTTGTGTCACATTTGAAAATCTAAAACATCATACTCTTTCAAGGCCAGTACAGTTTCAAGCTTTTCTATAACTCTTTTTCTTGTTTTTTGTTGTTGTTGTTCATTTATTTGGTTTGGTTTGTTTTGATGGGGTTTTTTTGGTGTTTTTTTTTTGGTTTTGTTTTTTTTTTTTTTAAGTCTTTTCAGGTCTTTTATCTTCCACTCTAACATTCTATAATGATCTGAAAAAAACACTTTTTTTTTCTATAATAAAGTGAAAATTACTAGTTGTGGCTTGGTTTTTTGGTTTATTCGTTTGCTCAATTGTTTTTCTAAGGGAGACACTAAGATTTCCTCTTAAATTTGTAGTATAGGTTGGTAAATTCATCTTTTCTATGCCATTCTATGTTGATAATCCTAATCTTAGGCTACAGAAATTCAATTCCAAGCAGTAAAACTAGTAGTTGCAGCCTCCTAGTATTTTGAACTTTGTCAGGTTCAATTATGTGAATGTTTCAAGTTTTGTATTTGCTCCCTCATGTATGGTATCCATGCATCTCATGTTATTAGCAAGCCTAGGTTACACCAAGCTCTCAGCATCCCCAAAAAAAAACAGTTCTCACAGTTTATAATCTGTCATACTATTCACTTGGACATACTCGCACCACAGTATCTATTTATTTCTTTTAATGCATTTTAGTTCTGTGGTTTGGGGGTTTGTTTGTTTCTTTGTTTTAATCATTACCTGGCCCTCTGAACTCATCAGCTAACATGATGGTGGGCAAAGTTTTATTTGGATCTTTAACTGGTCTTTTGACATGAATGTACTTGTGTGTTGTAGCTATTCTTCTCCTGCCTGTCAGCTCACCAGTTTATTAGTCAAGTTTTTATTATAGAAAGGATACATTTATCTATTATGGTACATTATTCTTTGTGCCCGTATTATGTTTGTACCAGGATTTCTCTTTAAATAACACTCTTCAAGACAAGGAAATTACAAAGTACTGTATTAGCCAATTTTCTTTCAGATACTGATTTTACTCTCCTTGATTCTTCTTGTCTTCCATTTTGTGCTTATCCTCATATTCATGTCTTCCTGCTCAGCTTCTTTCTTTCTCATATTCAGTTCACATTTTGAGTACATCATTCTTATTAGTTTGAAGCCTTATTTTATTTCTATATGTCCGTATTTCTGCTACTCTTTACTTGTTTAATCAATATTTTCATATGATATTAAACATAGAGTTAAGCAAACAGTTTGCAATTTTTCTAAGTAGCTGAATTTACTTAGAAAAGAATGAAAAGGAAAAGCAAAATATTTTCCCTAAGGCTGGTCTCTCTAAAGCAGTGTCTGAAGGCCAGTGAGATCAAGACAGCCCTTTGATTGATCAGTGAGCAACAAATCTAATCAGCCTGTCACTGTTGGCTAAATTACTGGCTTTCGTTACTCAAAGGGAACATCAATGGAAATTGCAGCAATGTTTCTAGCAGTTGGAAGCTAAAAAAATAAGACCATCTTAAAGGAAGAGCTGTTATGCACACCAGGAGCAAAAAATCAAAATGCCTCCTTTGCTTTATTCTGTACAATGAACTTGAAATTAGGACCAATTATAATTCTGCTTAAATTGCTATTTCTTTTTTTTTTGTTGGAGCTAAAGAGGATAGGAATAATGGACAACTTCTAGAGCAGAGAATGAGTATTTAAAAAGTAATTTATTGTCTTTTACTTTTTTAATATCATTGTTGAACCCTACTATTTATTGAAAGAGAGCAAGGCCTCTAAATACCTATTTTGTCTTCTTTCACAGGAATGAGAAAGAAGAGTGAGGAAATTGTCTTTCGATAAGGGTGACTGAGAAACAGATAGAACAGGACTGCAGGGCTGTGAACCTGTATTGAGAATCTAGTGTTATGTTCAACAAAAGCTTTGGCAGGAAAAAGGGAGAGTGGACTGCAATGTTATTTCTTTTGTGAATGCCCCAGTGCTACTGCCTCATGCACAGAGCTTATTGGCACTATCACAGTATATCTTCAAATTTTAGTGTAACTCCTGTTGATGTCAAACCTAGCCTCCCAGCCAGCTTAAATGAAAGAGAATTATTCACATGCGAGATGGGGCAGTTCCCTGCATGGAGGCCCAATTCAGTATGAAAAATCTCCACCAGGTGGAGGTCTGTGGGTGATGATGACAATGATGTCCTCTTCTAATAACATCTTCCTGCCCCCAACAGACTGAATTAGGGCTTTAGATATTCTGATAAAGCTCATCAAGATCCTGTGTTGTGATAATTTTTTTTCCCAAATTGGTTACAAACACCTCTGGCTTATTTGTCAATCATCCCACAAGTGTAAGTCTTGTTTCACAGCCTTGTATTATCTCTCTGACAACTGTTGGTTTCAGTCCTGAAGCATGTTAAGGTAATCATTAAACAGAAGATTCTATAGCGGAAAAGGCATTGTTTTATTTATTATTTTGTTTCCTTTTTACTTTATCATTATTATTGCAATCACTTCAGTTTAGCTAACTAAATTGACATACATACAAATATATACAGAACGAAAGACCTGATATTTCTCACATGTACAGCTGAATACTCTCTACTACTCTATACAGTGTCATGCTCCTACTACCTACTTGAAGACACTCTTGCCAGGAATGTCATCTCTATGTGTCAGAAGCTACTTTCTGACAAATTGGAAGAACTTGAGCTGACAGATTTTAAAACTTATGGAGGGTACTCTCTACGGTACTAAAGCTAACAGGACCATAGAAAGGATTGGGTTGGAAAGGATCTTAAAGAACAGGTAGTTCCAACCAGATGGGATTGCTCAGGGTCTCATCCAACCTGGTCTTGAACACTTCCAGAAGACCCTGAAATTAGCTCATGCGATTAAAGCCTGGTGCTAATAACACCAACATTGGGGGTTCAATCCCTCTATGAGCCATTCACTTAAGAGCTGGACTTTGGGGGGGTCCCTTCCAACTCAGAATATTCTGTGATTAAGTAAAATATTTTTATATGGGAAACTTCTGAGCCTTGGAAGGTAACTTTAGGAACTAAAATTTCAATTACTGTCACCAACAAGAAACAATAAATAGCAGTATATAGAGATTGTGCATCCATAGAATTAAATTTTACTTTGTACAATCTCATGGAAAATTTACATCCCAATAAACCTTTAACAAGGTCAATGTCACCTGACATATTCATGAAGCCTGGAAATTTATTTCTATTATTTATTAGAAATATTTCATTAAAGTTTAGTGACCTCAGTGCCATAAATTGAATACACATTTAAATACATTTTCTTTCAACAATACACAACACAAAATGTGCTGGTCAAGGTTCAGGTTAAGCCAGGTATGGAAAAAACATCTGTAATCAGTATGCAAATATGAGTCCGTTGTCTTAGTCCATCAGTATGGACCACTGAGCTCTCCCGCATGGCAGCAGGCTGCATGCCAGGACCTCCACTTGATTAGGCTAGTCCTACTCACGGCTAGGCCTTGAGGTTGAGAGATTTCTTGCCACAACAGATTCTCACTAAGTGATTAACGGCATGCTAAACTTTGAAAGCTAAGTGATGTAGAGAATCGATTGTGCATAAGTACTCCTTTAGACTGAAGATTAAATCTGGATCCATCTACACCTAAACTCACTTTTGAGAACGAACTTAAAAAGCAAACAGGGTCCTTTCTGAACCTCTTGAATCAACAAGAGGGTCTCCTTGACAGCTTTATCTGATCCTGTCCTCTACGCAGTAGATAATCTTGTACCTTGACTTTAATCTCGTTAAACCACTGTCACATTTTCTATAAAAATTGTTAAATCTCTGTTTTATATTAAGAATCAAGTTGCTACTTCTCTCTTACAAATGAAGTATGTCAATATCATTCCTGATGGCAGCAAGTTAACACATTCTTGGAAATTTAGTTTCTGGGGAGTTTCTTCTTTTGTTTCCAAAAACCTACTCTGTACAAACCCTGAATGAGAGTGTACACCTGTGCTGATTTTTGCTGGAACAGAATTAATTTTCTTCACAGTAGCTGGTACAGGGCTATGTTTTCAATTTGTGATGGAAAGAGTGTTGATAAGACAGGGAGATTTCTATTATTGCTAAGCAGTGCTTACCCAGAATGAAGGCCTTTTGTACTTCTCACACCACCTCAGCAGCGAGGAGCCTGGGATGCAGAAAAAGTTGGGATGTAACGCATCCAGAACATATGACTCCAACTGATCAAAGGTTCCATACCATATGGTGCTAGATGCTCAGCATATAAAGCTGGGTGGAAGAAGGAATTGGAAACATTTGGAGTTACAACATTTATTTTCCCAAGTATCTTTCATACCTAGTAGAGACCTGCTTTCCTGGAGATGGTTGAATACCTGCCTGCCCATGGGAAGTGTCAAATGAATTCCTTATTTTGCTGTGTCCATGTATGTGACTTCTAATTTACCACTTAAACTGTCTCTGTCTCAACCTCTGAGTTTCCTCACTTTTAATCTTCCAGTTTTCCTCCCCATTCCACTGCAGGGCAATGAGCAAGAATCTGTGTGGTGCTCATTTGCTGTCTGATGTTAAACCAACAACACTATATCACATAATGACAGATATGTAATCATTCAACATCTAACCTAAAATGGTTATCTATAATGAATAAGAAGGATTATTTGCAGTGTTAGTCCTCTTTCTGATTATTTAAAAAATTATGCAGTAAAATACTTTCTGTACTTTTACTAAACTGTGTGTTAATTTTCTATATTCTAAGAAATTATAATGCAGTGTGCCTAATGTAAGCTCTTCAAAATAGTTGGACAGTCTCAGTTTTCAAGAGAGTATTCATTGATGTAATTAATCCAATTAAAAACTCAAAAAATATTATGTCATTTGTAGCCACTGATTTACTATCGCTAACTTTTTTTTTTCCATATTTACACCACTCAAGGTATACAGCAAACAATATAATAAATCACATCACATACCTTTGAGGTGTGAGAAGATGAGGTTTTAGAGTTCTTCAGTAACCAGCTATATAGAGATTCTTGACTACAAGGGAAACTGTAAAACAAGAGACAAGATTGATTAAATTTTTTATAGAGTGCACAGTGAATATGAATGAATGTGCAAAATGCATTTGATTGCACATTATAACACACCTTTTAGTAACTTCTACCTGCCAATGAGCCTTAAGTAAAGCAAATACAAGAAAAATGACTAAAATTTAATAATTTAAATAATTAAAGAAAACCTGTTGATTGTTCCACTCTAATTTTTGCTTTAGACTTTGATTTTCTTAAAAATTTATTTTTCACTTTCCACTCCAACTGAAGGTAAGGATTTCCTTTTTCATTCTTCGGTGACTTAGAAATCAAGAATGCTATTCTTTATTATAATAAAGTACAAGGTTTGTTAATTTTCACACAGTTTAATGTATGCATGGTGTGCTTCCCCTTTGGTAAAAGACTTGAGCAGAGCAGGATTCTTCCTGATTGCTGTGTGTTGGCTGCTACATGTGGCTCCCATGAAATCTTAAAGGAAGGATTGCTATCCCAGTAACAACTGAGCATACCACTGGGGAAAACTCTTGAGTTGAGTGGAGAGAGAGGAGAGAAAAAAGTAAGCAGTGAAAAGGCTAGAAAAGAGCAGGAGACTGGAAACAAGGAAGAATTAGGAAGGAGCAGGATTTATAAGCCCTAGAGGAGCAAGAAAAAATGCTTTTTGAAGGTACACAAAAGAGACTGAGTGGAATTTGTTGCCAGTCAGAATTTGTGGATTGGCAGCAAGACTAGAGAGAAGGAAAAATTGGACACAGTATCAGGAAAGAATTTATTTACAGGCTCTTTTACGGTATTCTGTTTTACCCCAAAGAGTTCATTTCCTTTTATTTACAAATATTTATTATTCTAATGTCTGTTTTACAAATATCTAGCTTCAGAGATTAAAACCCTTCTCTAGTATACTTGAGATGTTTTCTTTGAAGAAGTGGGGCAGACTGCTTCACCTCACCTCACAGCTTTAGCAGACATGAATTTCCATGCATTATGCATATAATTACAAGTCAAGTAGTGAAGTTGTAATAATGGAAATATAGAAAATTTTCATGGAAAATACTCTTTTACCATTATATGAAATGGTAAAACAGGTAATATCACTCTTTCTTCATTTGCTTACTTTTAAACATTTAGATAATTTTATTCTGAGCTGAATAATTATTTTGGAACATATAACTAATTTATTTGAATAAAGGCACCATCTGTGAAGTGATATATGGATATAGCAGCCACTCTGATTCTTTCCTTGCTGCTTGGTTTCTGCTCACAAGGTGGTACTTGATCTAGAAATTGGAATTTGTTATGTTGATCGAGTTGGTCCACAGTTTTAATGAATGCCATAATCATGAATGCATGACTAGAAAAGATAATTCCTTTAAATAAAAATTACTTTAAAGCTCAAAGGACATGAACATTGCTTCTTTGGAGTCACTAGAGAGCCTTAAATTACTTTTTCACTCATTAATGACAAAAAAATAAAGTTGAGCTATGGAAATTTGTTACACTGTTTACTGTAAACATTTAAAATATCTCAGAAAACAGCCTTTATTTGAAACTGTCTCTTACTGTTTTCTCATTCAGAAACTCAGTCAAATGTGATAGCATAACAAGCTGGCTCATTTTTTATCACTCACAAGCAGTAAAAATTTTTTTGAATTTTTTTTATTTGTTGGACCATTTCTGTTTAACATAACTCTTTTTTTTACAGAATTGAATTAATTAAAAATATATTTTTGTTGGGAAAAAGATCAATACTTGTGCCACTTGCACCCAAAAAAACCCCAGCAAAACAAAAATATGGCACCCAAAGCCACAACAAGTGTTATATCTGAAAGAAAAATGCAATAGAAGAGGAGGATAGGAATGCCTCACAGTATCCATTCTGGTAAATCAAATGGCAACCTAAGCATTGATTAATAAAGAAAAAAACAAGCAGTGAAATCAGCTCTAGACAGCTTTTCACAATGTTGTTGAATAGAAAATAACCAAACTAAACCAATCCACCCCACTCATTTAGGATATTATATACGTGGTAGCACAATTTTGATACGCTAAGAAGGTAATAGCACATATTATGAATAATTTAATCTAAATCTATAATGATTTATAATTGTTACAGTGTACTGTTGAAGATAGCTCATTTCAACCATAAATACATATAAAATGTGTTGTTGGGCCAGTTTTGACATAAATGGAAGCGAAGTGGTAGATTTTTCTTCTTGCATATTTTGTACACTCTCCTCACAGCTGTAAAATGTAAAACAAGCAACAGTATATGATTCTCCTTACTTCTGCTTTTTGTGAGTGGATAACTCCACAGAAAGTAAAACAACCACATGCATTTAATAAATTCTGGTAAAGTGGAGATTATGATGGTTTACTTCACTGAAATCATCTTTCTCTGCAGGAAGTAAAACCTTCTGACAGAAGCTAATGGCCAGAGCCACTTTCTTGTTTCCAGATTATTATCATTGTTTTTTTGCAGAAAGCCAGGTAATTTAGCAGAATAATAAGGCACAAAAACATATGTCCCTTGACAATTGTTCATAGAAAACCAAATTACTAAGTAAAATTCCCTAGGGAAACCTCAAACACCTGCAACTCCAAATGACTCCTTAGAAAGATCTGGCTTATGATGAAATCACTCAGTCACAGGACGATTGTCAAAGACTTACTGAATAGTTTTTTAATTTAGTTTAATCTTGCATGATTTTGTGGCTCTCATTTTGGTCTCCAAATTTATAATGCCACTTCATTAGTGTGAAATTTTGTATTTTTTTTAATTTGTTTTATATACTGTCTCCTCATTTTTGCACTGAAAAGCATTTGTTCTTTTTACTTTTTTTGTTTGTTTGTTTGTT
>VXAW01009206.1:17956-46438 GCA_013399735.1 Tyrannus savana
TTTCAAAGAAAAGCAAATCCTCTGAAATATGTCACTCCTTTAAATCTTGAAATGAGACTGAAAAACATATACTGTCTACTAACTGACAATTCTTTGTGTTTATCACTCAAGCTCCTCTGTGCTGCTAAAGGTCCCTTTAGAAGAATCTAAGGAGTGTTAAGGAAAGATTACAAGAAATGAAGTTATATAAGAATTTTGAGAGGTGAAATCATGTAAAAAAGGATCAAAACAAATAAGTATTAATCTACACTTTCAAAAGCCTGATATTTGTAGTGAACACGGATACTCTGTTGAAAAGCTATGATTTGCCTGAAAGGTAGCACAAGCAAGGAGCCTGCAGAAAATAATCGGTTGCTTAGCGTATAAATATAATCAATCCACTGGCAAAGAAGAGTGGGATGAAATCTAATACTGCCAAACAAATGACAACTGGCAAGAAGAAGATGAAGTGGAGGGTATATTCTACATGGAGAGGAAATGATTCTTCTGGTACATCAAACTGTTATATCAGTTTGATGAAAGTGAAAAGTAATTGATTCTAATGATACTGAGTGATTTAAAAGGAGGTTACATGCTTTGCTTTAAGAACTGCACAGCACTGCCTTTTTTTATTTTTTTCTAAGACTGATTTACATCAATTTATCTTCCAATGATCATTGTGATTTTAAATTAGTTCAACACTTTTAACAAAAATTTCTCTACAGCTTCTCATTCAATATTATCATGATACTTACTAAGGAACATAGGGTGAACTGGCAAGGAGACTTTGTGAAGTTAGAACTTTAACCTTAATTAGGCAGGATCAATTTTAAGAAATAGAAAAATTTATCAAAATTATTTTTTCCTTTACTCATTAGGGGCACTATTATCAATATTATAAAGATATAGAGGGATTATAGCTTCTGAATTTTAATTTGACTGATTTTCTTCTGTTAACTCACAGAAAAGAATGAGTTTCAAGAAAGTGAAGCATCTAAATTAGTCATGCAGGGACTACATTAACTTTGTGAAAGGACTTTACAGGAAATAAATTAGAGGGGCCTATGTTCCAATGTTTCTCTGAAGTCTCAGAATATAAAAACTTACAAAGGAATTTTCAAACTTAAAACTGGTGGGTTTTTTTTTCATTTACATGATCTGATACCTTAACATTTGGGGTTAGGCCTATTTTAAAAGAAGTGTTCAGAAGAAGCAAATGTTTATCTTTCTCTTTATGAAATATATCCAGAAGACTGTTCTATTTCACAAAACTTATTATAATAGATTATTTCAATTTTTGAAGATTACATAACCATTTAATGTAGTCAATATTCTTGAAGCTTTAGGAACAGGCACTGCTATTGATGTTGATGTTGTTATTATACTACAAAATCATAGATAATTCAGCATATAAAAATAGAGAGGGGTCATTAAATTACAACTGGGACAGATAAAGAAGGAAACATTTAAAGTTCCATCATTTTAAAAGATTCAAGGAGACTGAATGTGCCTATTGTAGCATTTCTTAATGGGTTTTTGAAATATAAAAATATTTAAAGACATAAANTTTGTCACTTGGCATTAGAACACTTCATGAAAAAAAATATATGATTCTTATTTCTCTTATTCTTACTACTAAATTGTTAGGATGTTTCCTAGTGTTGCATCAAAGTAGAAACACCCAGTACAAGAAAAGAATGGGATCTGGAATGGAACTACTCCTGGATCTTTTTAATGGATATTCTTAAAATGTACAAGGAGAAATGCATATCTTTTGTGCCTTAGACTTTACATTAAATCAAGCTAATAAACAAAGCCAATAAACACCACCCTACCATTTAAAACCAGATTAAATTCCAGAGATACCAAGTGTTACTGTTATGCATTTCTTAATATTTTTATTTTACAATCAAAATCACCTGAATTGAGCAGAATAATTGTGGTTTCAAAGCACATCAGAACTATCTGACAAAGGACTACTGCTTGAAAAGCATAAAACATAAACAAACCTCTGAGAGTCTATGAACACTAAGCACTTGGGGAGGTACTTCCAAGAGAACATACGATTATTCTCTGGTGCAAGAGAGCAGGATTTGACTACACAGGGATTCTTTACAGACAACTTCCAGTTGAAAGGGATGTCTCCTCCCTCCATTTTTGAAGGTTATGTAACACTTGAAATTTGAAAATAACAGCTATTACTCTTATACTATTTGAAGGAATGTATTGTGGATTTATTAGAATGCATTAAAACAACAATTACGGAACAAAAAGTGTTTAAGAAATCACTGAGTTAAGACAAGAGAAGACAAAATAAAACAAAATAAAATAAAATAAAGAAAAATTGTCCCACTGGCAATTTGAACACTATGAAACAAACAGTGTTGTATTTCTCAGTGATAACATTATACTGAAAGGCAATTTTTAAGTCATGAACCATAAGGATTTTAGTAATGTGGACCAGAACAATATAACTGATAATGTATCTTCCCTGCTGCAAGCAAACTAGACCTCTTTGTAGTGTGAATCCCTTCTTTATTACTGAAACAGTTTTGCACACATCAAGGTGTCTAAGAGGTCTAAAATTCTGTGAGGAAAAAATATGAAAAAACTCATATGAAAAATATGAAAAAACTCTGAATTAAGTAACAGAAAAAGAAAATAAGAATGCTTTCTTTTTAGACAAAGAAGGAATTATTTGAAATAGTGGAAGGAAACTTGCTGCCCAAAACAACTCAATGCACATTAGAGTCAGAATAAGGAATAAAACAGATGTTAGAAAACTATAAGCACACATTAACTGAGATGGTCTCAGACTGGACATTCTTGAAGAGTGGCAGCAATCAACTACTTATGGTGCAATTAACCATAGATATATGTAAATATAGTCTCCCAAGCTCCTGTGATAATTACAGTAGCATTCACTGAGTTTGTATGGATATGAAACACAAATTATTCTGAGAAAGTAATCGTGACAGGCTCACTCTTTTTGACTAGAACTAAATCTGGGGGTCTGGAATTTTATGAGACATCATATACAGTATTAATAACATAAATAGGGAGTGATCTGAAAGGTAAGTATTACGTTAGATTACTTAGTTTTGTATTATCTTGTCAGATTGCTGTGTAGAGAAGGCTAAAATCGGAGAAAATTTTACCATGTAGGAAAATAACAATTTTTTTTTCCTTTGGCCACACAATTAATTCAGTAGAGGGAGAATCACAGAAATGTGTCTGATATGCAGTTTTTAATAAAATAATTTTTGATATTCAAGCTCAAAAATATTGGAGTATGTTCTCTGTGACACAATTATCAATCTTGGACTGATCATGAAGGATTGGAACTATACAAAAATGACTACAATTAAATTTATCTTTGAAACCAATTTTTTTATCCTTTCAATAGTTCAAAAGTGAAGTGGAATCATTGAGAAGATTGACAGTTAGCATTGGTGCATGCACTAGATTTTACTGGATCTGAAATTGATACTAAGCAGTCAGAATTACTTTGCATTTTCATGTGTATAGTAATTTACAGTAATTTTTTAAATCTTTGATTCTATGAAATTTTTAAGAACAATTGTTCATTTTTGGGTGTTATTTGACAATTAAACCAAGTTCTTGAAGAACTCTTCACCTTTCCACCTTTATATGGTACTGCAGATAAGCATAAATAAATTTGCACACACAGATCTCAAATTTGAGTGTGACTTGTATGAACATAAATAGACATCAAATGAAATTTAATAAAATTCATGCAAGTCTCTTAAACAACATCAGAGAGAAAAATCAAGACTAACTACACAAAATGTGATACAAGTTCTTAAAAAAAAAAAAAGTCATGATCCATAATAAATGCCACCAAGAATTCAACTTTGATCATTTGAATGTTACTGTTCCAATAGTTAATTCCTACTTGGATAATCACTGGAAACATTTCTGTTCTTATCTTTGCACTGTGATTAGTACAAGACAATTCTGCCTATCTTAGAACTTCTCAACATTATGATCACAGAAGTAAGCAATAATCATCATAATGAAGGATTATATCCTGACACCTTTACTCCTGCTGACTAATAACTACAGTGAGTTTTAATATTTGAGACATCAGTGAAGAAAATCACTGATTATCCCTATATAATTCTTCACTGTCAAATTATCTCAGGATTACATTTTTATTTTTTAAATATACTTAAACATGGTTTGTAATGTTTTGCTTCTGAAAAGCACCACATAAAACATAATTTTACTTATCATTAGGCACTAAGACCTTGATAGTACAGGAATACTTAGAAAATGGAAATGAACCACTATAATTGTAATGCTGAAGCACATTATGCCATTCTGTGGATGCTGTCATTCAAGTAATATGGTCATGGTTCAACACAGGTTGATCTCCTTAGAAAAAGCATTGAGTTACAGGAAACTAAGATCACTTTATTTCTGAATGACAATATTCATACAGGCTGTATTTATCCTCCCTACTTGAGCCAAGTGGTCTTAACTTTCCTTAAAGTTTCCATTTAGAACCATTGTAAAGGATTTACAGAAAAGCCTTAAGAACTATTGTGAGCATCATAGAAATATGAAAAAGAGTTCAAGTGGTTTAAGTTTGTTTGTTTATATTTTTTTAGCTTGCTTCAGAAATTATAATATTGGTTTGTAGTAATTCTGAATAGAATGTGCATATTATTTCCCACACTTAAAATTTAGAGATAGATTCACTTTGATTTACCTGGTTATTCATAGGTAACTTTATTGGTTAAGTTTACCAGCAAATGTATCCAAGTTATTGGCACTTAATCACAGAATCTCAGCATCACAGAACAGTTTATGTTGGGAGGAGACTTCAGAAATCATCTACTCCAATCTTTCATGTCAAAAGCTCTAGAAAAGATGGCCCAACACCATGTCCAGCCGAACCTGCAAATTGTCAAACACTGGGGAATGATCACTTCCCAGGGGAGATCATTCCAATGGCTAATTGCTCTCATTGTGAAAAATTATCCTCTATGTCTAATCAGAAACTCCCCAGGAGCAATTTGTCCCCATTATCCCTCATCTTTTCCATGTGACTTCTTGTAAAAAAGGGAGTCTTTTAAATACTGTAAGATTGTAACAAGGTCTTATCTAAACCTTCTTTTCAAGCCAGAAAAAAAAGTTCCCTCAGCCTTTCCTCATATGGCAGGCTTCCAAATCTTTAAATCATCTCTATGACTCTTCTCTGGGTCCTCACCAGCTTCTCTACATCTTTATTTAGTACCATAGAATCGTGGAACCACTGAATGGTTTGGGTTGGAGGAGATCTTAAACATCATCTAGTTCCGCCATGCCTTGCTATGGGCCAGCACACCTTCCACTACACCAGCTTGGGCCATCTAACCTGAACTTGAACTATGCAACATGTGGAGCAACCATAACTTCTCTGGGCAATCTATTCCAGTGCCTCATCTCCCTCTCAGTAAAGGTTTCTTCCCAGGATTCAATTTAGACCTACTGTCTTTCAGTTTAAAGCCATCCCTCCCTGGTCCTGTCACTGCATGTCCTTGTCAAAAGTCCCTCTCAGCTCTCTTGTACTCAAGGTACTGGAAGGCTGCTAGAAGGTCTCCCTGGACCCTGGCCTTCTCCAGGCTGAACAACCATGGCTCTCTCAATCTGCCTTCATTGAAGAAGTTCTCCAGTACTCTGATCGTCTTCACAGCCTTCCCCTGAACTCACTCCAATATGTGCAAGTCCACCTTATATTGAGTTTCCCAAACCTGGATGCAGAAGTCCAGGTGGAGTCTCACCAAACAACTGTATTTTGGAGTCTTATTCTTGTTGAAACCAATTGTGAATTTTGTTGGCAGGTTCTAGTACCCTTTTGGATTCTGTACAGAAGAAGATTTAGATTATGTGCAGGAGAGATATAAATGGGACTATAGGTAGGGGAGCTCCAAATCATTTAGGAGTGACAGATAGAACAGGTAAGGTATCTAAACATGCTACAAATCCCATATGTAGGCATTCAATCAAACTGAACCACATCCCAATTCAGTGGAGAATTAATAGACTGTTGTCTCAAAGGTTAGGGAGAAAACCAAAAACTGATTTTATTTTTTTACTTTTCATTACAGTTTCCTGCTTTATCAGGAAATCATGAAAAAAAATTCTTCTTTGCGAAGAACTTTATTTAACTCATGAAATCTACTGTTTCTTTGAGCTTCCTTTCATGAACCAGACTTTGACTTGGATTATGTCCCAGAGGTGAAAATAAGGAATGTTAGAATTGACATCACAAAGCTGTGTGCCAGGTTGACCTGGCTTAAGATCATGTATTCCTTTCTGGTGATTGGGAATATTCAGGAGTCTTGAGGGTGAGCAAGTCTTGTACTAGGAATCACATCAGTACTGTGATTGAACTGTGTATTGCAGTTGATGTATTTTGCTAAATGACACATTTGTACTGTTTTTCCAGTATATTTTGAATCATTATTTTAAATCAAAAATCCTGTGTAAAATCAATTTTCAAATAAGTAACCTTGATATTAAACACTGCACCTTCTGTGTGCAGGATATCTAACAGAACCTGGTCAGAGAGTATTGAGCCAGGGCAGTGCATCATTACTTGCTGTGATTCATTGGTCTCATATCTCACTATATAAGGCTATTTTCAAAAAGCCCCAAGTTTTGGATTACCAGGGATGTTTTGTTCAGTGACTTCTACTGAGCACAGAGAGACTTTGCAAGCAAAATGCAGACAGCTTAAGTGTACAAATTGGTTATTAATTGTGTAATGCACAAAGGATACTAGACAGAGTACTCATATGACCTCTCCTGATCACAAAGGCTTTTCTGGCTAGCCTTTAGTCAGGCTGTGAAGGAGTTCAGGCCCTGTTCCAGACTAGTTTTATCCCATGCAGTCTTATACTTTTCTGTGCTGGCATTCTCCTTGAACCCTGAAGAAACTAACAATTCTTCCTGGTTCCTCCTATTTTTATCTGCAGTTTAACCTTTCTAATTCAGCACAGTTCAGCCTTCTCAACCTTCTCACCAACCATTTTCACAACTTCACAGTCTCCTCTGAAGTCTGACTCAAGGTGACCAGACTGTTCCCATAAGGGCTAGAGCCTTGGAAGACAGGCAGATGAACCCCTGGGGATGGGAGGGAGCTAATGGAAGGCTTTACAGAGTAAGTGGGTTGCAAGATGAAGAAATGTCGAAAGCTAATGTTGCTTTTTGCTGTCTGATTTGTTACTCTGATTTGTAATATAGCTATCTCCAGAGTAGCAAAATAGTATCACTTTGCAGATTCTGTCTGTCCCCAACAGTGCTGCCTCCATGCGTTTCTAGTCTCAGCCACCCACAGTTCTTGGGACCCCAGCCTTGGTCCCATGTTAAGGTTAGGGTTAGGGTTCAGAGAACCAGTGGTGACTTTGCAGTTTCATTTGCATCACTATTATATTAATTGTCCTAGCCTAAAGACTCACCTTAGTCTAAAGACTTATCATTTATTCAAAAGGCTTACAGTTGCCTACAAGGTCCATAAAAAACCCCAAGTTATATACACATTCTCAAAATTTAAGCACTTTACAACCACCATATGCTATAAAAAACATTAATTACTCAACTCACCTACCAAGACCATGCTTTATGATACTAATACAGAGTTTAACTTGCAGGTTATTTTTAAAAGGGTTTTTTTAAGGTATTTTACAGGAATTTAAATTTTTAATATAAAAATTATATTTACAGGTTTATTTATATGTATATATTTACGGTTTTATAGGTATTTTCATAGGGTTTACTTTACAGATTTTATGGTATTAAACACTGTTTGTTGTGGATATTTTACATAACATTATTTAAAGAACTGTAAGAACTCTTTCTGTGATAGAAAGACTGTCTCTCCAGTTCTGATTTTTTTTCAACATGCTTAGGTTCATGGAACCTAATATCTGTACAAGGTAATTTTCTGAGGTGATGACTACCCTCTTCTGAGTACTTTTCTTCCCTTCTCTATTTCTGGGTAGTAATGGGAGTTGAAAAAGCTGACTGAAATCAAATGAGTCCTAGGAGGTAAAGGTATATGGATAGCCATGAAAAAAGGAAAATAATAAAAAAGATCAAAACCATAAATCTCATGCCTGGCTTTTAGGTAGGTTATAGAATTATTTCAGAACTTAAGATATATAAAAATGTAAAAAAATATTCATGAACACATAGCATCATAGTCATCTAGACAGGATACTTAATTTTTAAGCATGTGAATGAGTGATCTGTTCTTTGTTGGGGCTGAATACATTTTATTTCCTTGTTCTAAAGCTCAGACATCTATTTTTATATCTTATTCTATTCTCACCACTAAGACATTTCAGAGAATTTCCAATAACATTGTAAACTATGAGAGCCGGAGAACAATGTTAAAAATCTACTTGTACTCAATAGCCACTATTTAAATTGCAGAAACCTGAAATATTCCTTTAACAGGTTTTCTAAATGACTCATGGAATGTCCCAGAAGACTAGACACACAGGTAATCAGACAGAAATGTAGGCTATAGAATACTTAATCTTTATAAAAAAAGATACTAAACTAAGAGATTTTCAGTTGTCAGGGATAGAATGCTGTAGAACATTAAATAATATCCTCCCTCCCTAGAACAGATTTTACAGCATTTCATATTCTTCGATTTTGTTGGCTACTGAGGTCCCAGTGGGGAAATTTGAGAAAAATACAGAATGTATCTCAGCTTTGCGGTCTCTGAAAAACTAATAAAATGACAATTCTCAGTTGACCAAATGCCACTTTTCACTTCCAGTGCCGCATAAGCTATTCAAAGAATAGTACTAGTATCAGCGAGAATAGAAAGCTGACCAGTACTTTATAGTTCCCCTAAAATTCTCGATTGATTGATATAAATTGTTATTTCTACAAAAACTATGAGACAACGAATGTTTATCTCCCTGGATTGTTTAATTGGGTTGAATCAACCAACTTGGAGGGCATGGGGAGGGAGGAACCAGGCCTCCGGGTTTGGGAGCCACATGCCCTGCAGCCTGATGGCCGCCCGGAACGCACATGGCAGCTTCGGGAGCCACGTGGCAAAAGCCTGCCCATCAAGAAGGCTGCTTGGTAACCCACCCGCACCACACCCCCTGGGGCCTCTGATGGACTTCACCAACCACATCAGTGAGACTGATATCCCGTCTGGGAGAGATGGCCACAGTGGCCGGGGCACATAAATAGAGGAGCACAGGGCTCCTCGTCTTGGCCTGCTCGTCTCTCCTGGGACCTGCCATCACGCGACCTTTTGGTACTAGCTATGCAATTTTCTTATTTTCTCCTCTCTTTCTTTACTCCTTTCCTCTCTAAATTTCTGTTTTTCCTTTACTCTTTTTTTCCTCTCGTGGGTAACTTAAAACCAACAGGTTGTGTTTTACTTAAGCTGTGGTTGTTGCATGCTGGGTACTTTCGTGGAATCTGCTCCTTGGTTGTATGTTACTCCTGTAAACCTTTTTCCAAAATGCCTCTTTTCTCCCTAATTGAAAATAAGTTTCTTGGGAAACACATGAAGTGTGTTATCTTTATGCGAACTCAAGGTATTAAAGAACTAAAGGTTCTGCAAAAGTTCAGTGGGATAACTCTTGGAGTTTAAATATAAGTAAGTAAAACTCCTGGACAGTGCGTGGCTTGAACCCGTGGCTTTGCAATGACTGGACAGGTTCTGGCTAAATCACAAGGGGAACATTGATCCTTCATGATTTTAAAGCTGAAGAAATATGCAATAAAGGAAGAGAAAAATGAGAGATTTGATTGAGTTTGCATCTTAGTTTGATTATATTTTAGTGGTCAGAATTGAATTCATACAAAAATTAAATGGGAGACTGTCTTCCATTTTCTTCCTGTGAGTGTAATTCAGTAAATGTGGTATACCAATTCTAGTGCAATAATTTAGTATTTTTTTATTACTACTATTGAAAATTAAATTTTCATTCTCTTGAAGATCAGGAATATCAGGGTGAGGGCAGAAAAGCTTTTTATGTAAGAAAATTTATTATGAAATTATGGCTAGGCTTCGCGAGTGAAGATTTGAGATTATGAAAGAGTGTTTTAAGAATATGTGACCATACTTTTACAATTGTATTTTTTCTGGTTTTTATTTTTACATAAAATTATACTAAAGCAGCAAATAAGTATCTAAACAAGTAAAATTCATGCTGTAAAATAAAATCTGAAAATCTGGATGAATTCAAAATTTCCAACTCATTCTTAAAATCTCTGGTGAAGTTTTTGCAGTGTTATGGTTTAATCCCAGACAGCAACTAAGTACCATGCATCACTTACTCACTCCCCCATTCCCTACCCCTGGTGGTACGATAGGGACAAGAATTGGAAAAAGGTAAAACCATAGCCAGCCAGTAAGATTTTTTTTTTTTTCAAAGTGAAATGCAGTTCTGTAAGTAATATTCAAGTGTATTGTGTTATAGTTTTTCACACCTACGCTGTTTGATTCATTCATCTTTTACGGTCCACATCAGGAGAGAAATCAGCAAGACCAGTAAAAAGTGGTTTATTTCAAACTGTTGCAGATGAACCTTTCTGAATGATTAGTTGACCCTATAAAAAAAAAAGACAAACTCCAAAATAAAAGGAGTTTGTTTTTTAATTGTTAAGGAGGTGAGAATAAAGTATTAATCAAAATATTGTAAAATATTTTGTTACACAATGAAATTGTATTTCACAGGTCCCACAGGCTTCTTCTATGCAGAAAGCTTGTCAGTTTTCAGATAACAAAAAAAGTAATTTCATTTCATGCAGAAAAGCTCTTCTTTTACATTATGTATTGAAAAACTGATAGAAGATAGCATTTAAATTATAGTCAGTTGCAAATTAGTGTATTCAGATGTAAAATAGTTATCATTTAAGGAAAAAGTGCATCTCTTAAATGTTAAGAAAGACTTCATGTTTTTGGGTACACATACTTTGTGCTGATGTTTTACAGAGTAATAACCAATACTTGCTTCTTTTCTCTTTCAGAGGGCAAGAGACTGGAATATATTAAAACAACACTTTTGACAGTCTCTTTTTGAATAATATAATTACTTAGGCAGTGCCTAGAAGTTGTAAATTTATAGGGTATTCCAATTTATTGAAGTCTTAAGGAGAGATAATGCTTTAGTATTATAAAAGCAGTGCATATAAAGTCTGAGAGAAAGCATAAACAACTCAGGGTACAGTTCAGTTTCAGGAGAGCTCTGGAAGTGTAGCCTTGAAAGACATGTATATTTAAAATTATGCAGGAAGGAAACCAGCACATTTAAGAGGTTTGGGATGAGCACAGCATGAGTTTATGTGTTCTTATAACCAAGGATCATTTTCAACTCCATCTTTGGCCAGAGCACCAGAGGAAAATCCAACTTCAAGCAAAAGTGAAGTATGATCACATTAAGAAAACTTGAGGCCATGTAGCAGAATTTGGATAAACTCCAAGACTAGGGTTCTGTATAAGTGCATTGTTCGCACTTGTTTATATCTGCACCCAAGGATGTCAGTGAAAAAGTAGGAAATAATTAGTATGCTATTTAAATATGTGCATATATCTTTATATATGTAAAGGTTTAGAACTAGGCTAAGAGATAAATGTTTTCATTTTTTCCTCAATGTCTGGTTAGACATTCCTATTCAGAGAAGTAATGTTCTTAATCTTCACCTTGGCATCAAAGAAATATATAGAAGCATTTTTACACTAACATTTTATTAATTCTTTTTTTAATCCTGGTTGCATTCTTTAACCAAGGGGCTCAAAATGACTCAGCAGATTTCTTCATGCTGCATGGCTTTTACCTTGTTTGTTTTAAACATGAAATATCCATAGCTTTTAATATTCCTAGCACATTTCCTTGTCTCTCAGTATGAAATTCATTACCCTGTGTAAGACAAATTAACATAAAGACAGCCAGTTTTAGCTGAGCATCAGCCTGAAAAAAATGAGGTACTGAATTATCCCTTCCACACACTGGTCTGTGTCATGGTATCAGTCTGATAAGCTTTAGATGAGGATAGCAGAACTGACATTGTTCTTGACATTTCAGCAGCCAGATTCAGTGACTTTTAAAAGATTGGGTCCTTACAAACAACTCTTCAGGGTAGCATCTTGAGACATTGCTGGACAGAGCTTCATGTTTTATTTTGTCATATGTTACATCCTATTTCTCTCAAATCTAACAGGTTGGAAAAAAACCATTAATGAGGATATTATTAATGAATGCTTTTATTTCATTGAATTTAATTCCTTACCAACACCAAATGGATACATTAGAGAAGAAGTTAGTCTGCTCACTTAATGGCTTAAATATAAAAAAAAAGTATTTACTAGAAAAAAAATAGAGTTTAGGTATCTGAAAAAGTTTGTATACGAAACCATACAAATTGTAGGGTTATAATAGTTATGCAAAAGCTACACTCTTTGTCTCCATGGAAATGCCTCCTATTTCCATCTGAGAGGGAAGGAACAGCTGGCAAAATTAAAGCCAGCATTATCCCTTCAAAATCAAGAACAATACATAGTGCACAATCAACTTTCCTGGAACGAAAAATGCTTATTTGCTCAAAAGCTAATGAAGTGCACATGCCTCAAAATAACAACAGGGATGTTAGAAACTGCCCTAAGCTCTGTCAGTGTCATAACACAGGACTCTCCCTTGACAGTTAACTGGGAATACTAGATAGACTGAACTATTAAAATCACAAATTATTGATGCTTTTTTAGAATTCTAACAAATGGCTGGCCTTGATATGAGCAGAGTTTAAGGTGTTCAGCTAATAAATTCACAGTGCCTGTCACATTAGCTTAGCAAACTGAGAGCCAGAAGATGCTCCCCAAGTAGCTAAAGGGTATAATTGGACTTTGGCAAGGCATTTACATCAAGTAAATAATCTCCCACTGGTCCACCCACAGTGTTATCTGACGGTACCTTGTGTATTGACAGCTGTCCAGCAATCTGGAATTACTGAAATTTTGGCAAAAGAAGTGTTCAAACTTCTATAGTATATGAGCAAATTAGAGATGTTGAGCCAATGACCCCTCCACAGTTTGATTTCTGTTGGGTGCTGACATAATAAAAACATAAACTATTTGATTTTCCCAATATTCTTTGGCAATTGGGATCATCTCTTCCATTTTCCTTTTCTTTTCTATTTAAGTACAAACTGATAGAACAATTCACGGAAAAAAACACTCCATAAACTGGCACAGAAGAAGAATTTCTAATAGTCTGACAGTATAATATCCTTGTGTGCACTAGTTTCCACACGTGCAGAAGAGCTTGCCTAGAAAGCTTAGAACCAAGATGTATGTTTCAGTTTGGCCCTTTTAATGATGGGTCCTGATATTAAATTCTCCATCTTGTCACTATTCCATGAACAACTCTTCAAGTCCTCCCTTACTGGCAAAATGGTAAGTGAAAGGGGTTCAGAGAAAGGGTGGAGAGTTTCAAGACATATACTGCTTCAAATTCCCACCACAGATGGAGATGAGATTGAGGGATTCATGAACTCATATAATTACGGAACTCTGAAACAAGTGAATCACTTGAGTGAGAAGGGATTCAGGAGGTCTATTGTCCAAGATCCTGCGCAAAGCAGGAGGAGCTCCGAGGCCAGAAATAGTTGCTCAGATTTTTATTGAGCCTGATCTTGAAAACCCTCAAGGACAGATGGAATTATCTCCATGGATAACTTGCTCCAAGCTTAGTTTTCATGTAAACAGTGATGAGGGACTGGAGGAAGAGGTGAGAGAGAGAAAATATAAATGTCAAAGAAAGATAATTTATTATTTATTTCAGTCATTTCCATGATGGCACATCTTGTCTGATTTTTATATCTTGTCTGATTTTACATCTTGTCTGTATTGTGTGATAAAAGTTTGGATTTGGCTAGCTTTGTTTTCTTTGGGTTTGGGGTTTTCTTTTGTTTTGTGCTTTATTGAACTGTTTTGGGTCAATTCTGGAACAAAAATGTCATTCTGTAATATGGTAGGTAAAAGGCTCTTTGTCACAATAAATCAAATAACATTATATTGATATAAACTCTAACTCAGAAAAAGAAAAAAAGAAGGTTTATAAAGACACTGTTAGCTTGCAAATAAATTAAAGATAAAAGAATGTATTCTAATTTAACCATTTATAAATTGTACTTATTAAACATCTTCAATTTTGTATGTGATGTAATAAACACTGTATTGCCATAAACAGCGTGTTACCACAATACCAGCTGAGAAACTTAAATCTGTAAATCTTGACTATTTCACTTTGTCAGGCATGTCTGTAAACATTTTGTGCACTTTAACTTTTACAGGCTGTATTTAACAGATTACTGAAATCAAAACAAGTCTGTACTGAGGAAATTGAGAATCTTATGTGTGGTGTTGCAAATTTTTTGAGTTAAATAAGCAGTGTAAGTCATGCAATATAAGAAAACATAATGCATTGTTGAAGACAGCTGAACAGCTGAACTAAATATAACATTTTTATTCTGTAGAATTGGAATTGAATATGTAACTATAGCACTGCTATAAAATGTTAAACTTTTAAGTTAATTGGGTCAAATAATAGACCTTGAAAAAAAGATGAGAAAGTTCTGTTCTTCATACGGTTTATGACATAGATCTTTATCTGTCTGGAAGATTTAAGGACCACAATTGCATGTGTTCACAAGATTTTTTGCTGTATTTAGCCTATTACTCTATGATGTTGTCATCCAAAACAGTGACACTGCTGTTTACATCCTTTTTGCCCATTGCGTATATAATTGCAATGATTGACAAAGCCTTACTGAAACCATGGGTTTACTGGTGGTGAGCTTTTTTGGGGAATTACTTTTTATTTTCCCTCTGTTCATATGTGGAGCCATCTTATAGATAAAGAAAATCTATGAAAGCATTATTAGTGACTTACACATTTCATATGCTCAAGTCCCACATCAGACTCCAGTATCCACAGAATTTTTTGGTTTGTAACTCATTATCTAAAAGTTAAAGCAATTTTGAACTGAAAATAGGCTTTATAATTAATTCTATTAAAAATTCTTGCCATGTAAAGATGAAAAAATAATTATTCTTGCAATGCCCAAATGATGGGCAAAAATGTCTCTTTAAAATATTTTTACATCAGCAGTTAAACTACCTCTAAAATGGATAGTATAGCAGTGGTGCTTTAACATAAGGGAGAGCTCAAACTGAAAGTGTCAAAAATGTACTTTAAATTGAATGGAAAGAGAATGGAAAGATAAGGAATAAGCAGAAGAAGCTAAAGGCTTATCAAAATGCAATTTTTCAAAATGATAATACATTCTAATTTGTTCAAAAACTGTGCTCAAAATAAACACCTAAATAAAGTGTGCTCATAACTTATAAACTTTTAGAATATAATGGACAATTACTTAGAAGGCAGTTTTGCAAATACAGATTTTTTTTTTTCCTTCAGGGAAAAAAATTGCTTCTATACTAAATGAACAATTTATGTAAATTTTTTTTTGTGCAGTTATGCATATAATACACAATAAATACATCCCAAACATATCTAAATATATATTAAAATAATACTATTTATTAGATTTTATTAAGTTATTAAGAATTTATATGCATAAGAATTGTGTTAAGAATTGATGTGACTTACACTGGTAAGCGTATGACTAGGTTGTGACTACACTGGCTGCTGGCTTCCCCAAAATGGAGTAAAAATATTTTCCATCTCTACTCTGCTTATTGTAAACACTGTTATGTTTCAGCATGATAGGAGATTTAGTCACTTACATGCTTTTGCTAGTCTAGTCTATAAGCATTTGCTATATGATAAATAGATAAATGAGAAATTATCCAGTAGAAAAAAATTAATTGAATAAATTATCTACTAGTTCAGTAAGTAAATATTTCTTAGGGAAGCATAAAATATGTCTCTTCTCCTGCAGACTCTTCTGATCTTAGGGATATTTTTTGGGAATTAAAAAACATGTGATGTTTTCCAATGATGTTTGAAGACAGATACATTTTGCTTTTCCACTGAATACTATGACGAAAGTCAAACCTAACATTGCCTGTAGTTTAATAATCCACTGTAAGTTATTACTTCAGGTATCCTCTCCTTCATACAGGCACCTTTTTCCCCTAAGATTATTATCAGTAACTGAATTTGATAAGGGTGAATAAAACAACATTTTCTAACAGGATGATTGTGTCCAAAAATAAACAAGCATTAAATGTGTTATGGTGAAATTCTGTCTAGGACAAAGTACTCTTTTCATGCAGTAATTTTAAAGCAATACTTCTTCCATCTGGTAAATGGAATTCATAGTCCTTGGATTCAAACTGCTTTAATGAAAGAGCAATTGTGTAGGCAAATTCAGTCATAAAAAGTTCCATTTTCACTGAAAGGAGGCTAGTTGAGATTTTACACTTGAACAGAAGCCTCCTATCTGAAATTAGCTCAGTTATTTGCATGCATTCAGGCCACAGATGGAAAGGAGATTCAAAAGTAAAAGCACCATCTGCATTTGTCTTTAAAAAAAATTATATGGAAGTCTGAGATTCTCATTTTCAATAATGTCTCAGTTTAAATGAGACACAAGTGTTTTGCTGAGGATGAGTTATGAGGAAGACCCAAACTCCTCCCTCTAACCAATTGTAAATCCGAAATTAAGAGGCTTCAACTGAGGAAAAAAAAGTGTGGAAAAAGGAAGAATAACAGCCTTTTATTTAAAGATACATGTGTATTGGCAGAAACAACAAAAGAAAACAAGTAAAAAAACCAAATAATACTCCTCTACCCCCAAAAAAATCCCCTCAAAGCAAACAAACAAACAAAAAAGGTAAACAGTCCAGTTTGTGCCCCTTGCTGCAATTCTAACCATAGTCAGTAGGGGGTGCTGTTGGATCACTGGTCATTGCCACATGGGGGGCACCCTCCCAGATGTACTGGAGAAACTGAAAATGGAGGTCTTCTCTTCCCACCACTGGAAAAGGGGAGAGAGAGGACAGAGAGAAAAAAAATAAAAAAGGTCCTTCCCAATGGGAACTCACTCTGTCCTGCTGACTGAATCGTGTGATATAGTTTTTCCCTCTCCCTCTGATGTGCATAAGAGCATCTTTCTGTACCAAAAAAGAAAAGAGAGAACAGAGATGGGGAAAACCTCCCAAAACAATTCCTCTCCAATGAAAATCAAAGCAGAATTCCCAGCTGGCAGAGAGGCTAAGCACAAAGCCATCTTCGAGCTCCTACTCCGACCTCGTTCCATCTCCGGCAGCAACCTGAACTCCCCCTGACCCCCCCACCCAGTTTCCCAGGAGAAGAGAGGAAAGAAAAAAAAAAAGGTAAAAAAGAACTCCTAACCCCTCTCCAAAGACAACATCCTGAGGGCCATCGACTAGGAATGTGGTCCTATCAGCCACTTCTTTTGTGTTACCTTTCTGCCTGAGCCACAGTCAATCTGCCCATTCAACATCCCGTTCACACAGTGGGCAGAGGAAAGGGAAAAATTCCTGCTTAGTTTCTAAGAACCAGCAAAACCATGATAAATAACTACATTGCAAAACTGTTCACAGGATCTCAGCTGTCCCCTTTTGGTTTGACCCTGCAAAATTATTGCTGTAGAACCTATCTGTGTATAAAACCTATCTGTGTCCATAACAACTTTTCTTCCATACACCATTTGGAATAAGCTAGCATATCAATTCTGTAATACAGCTAATATATATATTTTTATCAGTCTTGATACTCCCAAATATGAATAATATGAATAACATAAAATTTTCTGAAATTGCAGTAATTGGAGTAATTAGTTGGGATGATCAGATACATGGGTCCGTAACCTTGTCTGGGAAAAAATGTAAGAGGCAATAGTAATATCTGTTTTTTGTAACACAATCATTGGAAACTGAAGGTGCAATTTTTTTCTTAGGTTTGGCATCAACATTTTGATCAGCTCTGCCCAGTATCACATGAAAATATATGAGAACACAGAGGCGAAAAATAAAAGAATGTCAGAACTTTTATCTGGATTGTTACTAGTGGTCATCATTTGAATTACAGAATTCAAATCTGAAAGAGAAATATCCTTAGGAAATTAACTGAATCCTAAGATGACAGGGTTTTAACTTCAGACTTCCTCTTTTGTCAAACAAAAGAGTTAAATTGATTAAAAAATATTTGTGATTAATATGGGGAACATTAAGTACTATTTACTCTAGGACTAATTTTAACTCAAGAATGTGAAGCACACAGTGTGTTCACCTAACTGTACAACAAAGTAGGGTACAGAGAAGATCGTGTTTCCCAGTCTCTAACATAATACTGTAATTATTTTGTTTCCTCCATATTACAATATAATTTCCATAAAATGCAATTTTAACAGACTTTAGGTCTACCCATTAAGTCCATTTAGATAATTTTTTGTCAGAAGCCAGTGGAATTTATTCCACCCTTTCATGCCTTTTTGGTATTCCTTGTTTTTTAATTTGACATTCTCTTTAAACTTCAGGTATCAGTTGTGGGATGGGGGGGTTGTTTGCTTCATTTTGTTATTGTTTGCTTGGTTTTATTTTTTCCAGAGTGCTGCAGTCCTTTCTTTCCATGTTAAGAGAAAAGATGTGTGGTTAGATGCATGAAAAGGAGTGCTCAGACAAAACACTCCACAGAAGATTAAATCTCTAATAGTTTATATCTATTATTTTTTCTGCTACAAAAGCAAAATTCTATTCCTTCCTTCCTTTCTTCCTTCCTTCCTTGCTTCCTTTCTTCCTTCCTTCCTTCTGCTTGGAAGACTTTTTCAGGTTAAAATAGTACTCTCTTTTTATATAGCCACTTAGAGACACAGTTGTGTTTGAACTGGATCATAAAGAGTGTGAAGAACTACAGTTGTTGTCAGACCTGTATGACATGGTGTGCTGATAACTTTTCTCATTAAAAGACTATTTGTATTATTTGGATCATGTAATTTCCTATTGAATTGATGTGTCTTTGTACTTGTGCTCATTCACTTATTTACGTTAAATGGAACAGTTGAAACACAGAAAGTTCAAAATTGACATCATAAGGAGTTGCTGTAGTTGCATACTTAAAAATGGCAGATAGTTTGGCTTTCATTTTTTTATTCCTTTTCATGTTTTTACTGTCATGTAATAAGAAAGAACCTTGTTCCACTGGTAATAAGTAAATGTGTTGAGTAACAGAGGCTATAGGAATTAATTCTGATGTAACTCTTAGTGTTTCTCTGTAATCCATTCATACTCCTGCCATCTACCCTCTTTTTTCAGTAACCCGATCTCAGATAAATGTTTTTAGTGTCCAGTGAATTTAAAATCCCATTAAGGAATCTGACAATCTATGGTGGGCTAACCCCACCTAAGCCATCACTCACTGTACAGCCCTCTACAAAAGCTATATACACAAGCAAATCAAAGTAGGGAATTAATTCACCACTTACCATAGGCAGGCAGGTGTTCAGCCATTTCTGGGGAAACAGGACTCCATCACATGTATAAGTTACTTGGGAAGGCAAAAGCATATGGTGTGAGGTATCCCTTTGGTCAGTTGGGGTCAGCTGTCCCATCTGTGTCCCTTCCAATTTCTTGTACACTTCCAACTGACTCACTGGTGGGGTGGGGTGAGGAGCAGAAAAGGCCTTAACACCGTGTAGGCATTGCTCAGCAACAACTGAAGTATCCTTTCTTTTTTTAACACTGGTTTTGTCACAAATAGGAAACATAGAACCCCACAAGTTACTATGAAGAAGACTATCCCAGACAAAACCAGTACACTGTCCCAGTATAGTTTTATATTTTTATATTTCTCTCTCTCACTCCGAATTACTCTGCAGTAGAGAACAAACTCTTTCATTGCTGAAAGGGTTAGGAAGCATTATATTATGAATATATAATCAGTATATATTTTCCTTTATATTTCTTTATTTCCCTTTATTTTCCCCCTTGGCCTTTGATTTTCATACATTTATGTTCAAAAAGTCCTGCTTTCTGGTTTTGTGGGGGTTTTTTGGTTGGTTGGTTGGTTGGTTTGGTTTGGGTGGGTTTTTGTGAGGATTTTAGGTAACTTAAATAGATTCTAACTGTTTCATCCAGAGGGTTTTCACTCTGTATGCTTGCCAAAGAAGAAAAAAAACCATGCCTGTTACTTTTAGAGGAACTTAGGAGCTCCATATTTCTGACAATAGAGATGTCTGTGCCCTCAGGTAATAAAAATAACATTCCTAGAAGCAAAGAAAGAGACCCAGTGGCAAGTAAAAGAATACAAACATTCTTTCTGCCCATTTGGTAATGTTTCCTCTATATTGTTTTGTTTTCTTATATATGCTGTGGTTTTGTTTTGGGGGGGTTTTTTTTCTGTGTGAAGAGAAGGTATCAATTACCTTTGTACCAGTGCTTTTTAGAATAATAAACTTACTTTTGCTAATCTTTTGTGAATTACACTTTTAAAATATTTAGTTATTGTATGTTCTAGTATTAATAAAGGAGTAATATACTTTATTTATACACATAATTTGCTGTTCTCAATATCAAGGAAGTTTCTCATTAATTTCAAAATTTCCCTGTACATTCATCATTTATAATGAGAAACCACAAAAATGAAAGAGATAGACATTGAAAGATAAAAGAGAAACACATTGTCTGTCAATATTTTTACATACAGAGAAAAATTAGTCAAACTGTTGCCTTGACCTGCAGTAATCTGTTTGCAGCCTTTTACTTAATTATGTATCTGAAGTACTGATTAGTTTGCACATATATACTTGTATTAGGAAAGATTTGAGTTTTAGGAAATATTTGAGAACTAATTTTAATTTCTAACCAGATCCGTATGGATTACAAAAGAGAAAAACAATTAAAGTTTTGGGTTATAGTAATTTTTTTCACTGAGAAAATTGTGTGAAAAAAATCACATTTCAGCCCTTAAGCTTTATCCAACAGTGACTATTCCCAGTGCTGCATGCTATGAGTGGAACCTGAGATTAAAATGTGAAGGACTTGTCCTCAAAATAAGTTTTATTTGGTAACTTAAAAAAAAAAAATTAATAATAAACAGAAAATTTTTAACAAAGAGTTTTAAGAAAATCAAGAACTAAGAACATCACATTACTTCAAATATGAAAGATAAAATCTTGATAGAAATGCTAAAAAAATAGAAGGATACTAGGATGTAATACATTCCTAAAGAAGTTGCATAACTGCTAGAAATATAATTCTAATTTTTGCTGTTTTCCAAATTTTGTTTCTTGAAGCAAATTTCTGGAGCAGTTGGATTACTTGATATATGAGGCATGTGGGAATAAACTTCATAAACTTCTAAGGGTTAAATAAGATTCTACTTTTTACTAAGGGATTTACACACTCACTGGGAAGTTTGCTGGAGATTATGAATTTTAAAGGAATGAAAAATGCATGTATTATATTGATATTATACAGTTAACAGTATGGTATATTTCATATTCCCATGAGCTATTTAGCATCTTGTTCCACTTACATTTTTCCACTCTAGTACTAATATCTCAATGTCCCTGCATTCTGTTGTGTTTTTTTTCTCATTCTTCAACTATCATGCATTTCTTAAATTCTGTGTATTTTTTACCTTGAAACTATTTATGCAATTTTAATATACTTGCATTTATTAACAGTATATTTGCCGTGTTGCATTATTGTTCCTCAGGGTTCAATTCTAGGGCCAGTTCTGCTCAATAATTTTATCAGTGATCTGGATGTAGGTGTCAAATGCACCATTAACAAGTTTGCTGCTGATACCAAACTGGGACGTGCTGTTGACTTTCTTGAGGGTTGAGACATTGCAGAGGACTCTAGATAGGTTTAAGAATAGGGTTATGATTATTGGGATGAAATTTAAAAAGTCCAAATGCCAGATTCTACACCTAGGACAGAGTAATACCAGGACAAGTATAAATTAGGAAAGGAGTGGTTGGAAAGCAGCCCTGCACAGAGGGGTTTGGGGGTGCTGATTGACAGCAGGCTCAATAGGAGGCAGTAGTGTGTCCTGGCAGCCAAAAGAGGGAACAGTTTCCTGAGGTCAATCAAACATGGCATCACTAGCCAGTCAAAATAGCATTCAGCATTGATGATCCCTCACCTGGAGTACTGTGTGCAGCTCTGGGCCCTACAATTTAAGAAGGATAGGAAGGTCCTCAAATGTGTCCAGAGGAGGCCAGCAAAGCTGGTGACTTTACTTTTAAATGCTTTTTGATTTAAATAAAAATATAACAAACTTACCTGCAAGATACTGGTTTTTTCTTTAACAATCTACACATTAAAAGTAGGGTTCTTGGAAGATGGAACATTACCTATAAAATACTGTGCTGGTTTTGGCTGGGATAGAGTGAATTTATTCACAGTGGCTAGTACAGGGCTATGTTTTGGATTTGGACTGAACACAGTGTTGATAACGTAGAGATGTTTTTGTTATTGCTAAGCAGGGCTTACACAGAGCCAAGGCCTTTTCTGGTTTTCATACTGCCATGCTGTCAAGGAAGTTGGAAGTGCATGGGAGGCTGTGAGGAGACAGGTGGGACAGGTGACCCAAAATGACCAAAGGTATATTCCAAAACATGTGACATCATGCTCAGCGTATAAAGTGGAGAGGAAAAGGAAGAAGGGGGGACTTTTGGAGTGATGACATTTATCTTCCCAAGTAAGCATTACATGCCATGGTGCCCTGCTGTCCTGGAAATGGCTGAACACCTGCCTGCCCATTCGAAGCAGTGAATTAATTATTTCTTTTGCTTTGTTTGTGTTTGAAGCTTTTACTTTTCTTATTAAACTACCTTTATCTCCATTCCTGAGTTTTCCATTTTTACCATTGTATTTCTCCCCCCAGTCCTGCTAGTGGGGGAGTGACTGAGCAGCTGTGTGGGGCTTGGCTGCTGTCTGGGGTTAAAATATTTAAAACATTTTTCATAAAAATAACTTTATAAGTCAAGGAAGTCAGGGTATGTGCAGAGCATGCCATCTACACCTTGCTTTTTTTAAAAAACGTGTTCTCAGAATATTGTGATTTTATGTACATATATTATCATATTTGTAGAGAGTATTCCACCAGAAAATCTACTTAAATACTTTTAATAATCTCTAAGATAATTTTGCTTACAAATCAAGCATAATTTGACAATTGCTTACCAAGCATGTAATGCAATATTATGGCTGTGTCGTTCAGACAAGGACAGTAGTGGATGAAACTGACACAATCAGAGGGAGTTTCAAAAGGGAAAAGTAATTAATCCAAATGAAGTTTCACCAGGATTTTTTAGCTAATATAGAAATGAAATGTTTTAAGTGTGACAAATTACAAGATTTGCATCATCTATATTTATATGTGGTGAAAAGCAAAGGGGAAAGTTAGGTCAAACACCTCCTCCCCAAAAATAAAGCAAAAAAAGAAACATGTGAGGAAAAGTAATTTAAGAAATCTATGAGGAAATACAAATATTCCTCTTTCAGTTAGAGAAACCCATTGTTACAGTGCTCACCTTAATCCCAGGGATATCACTGATGTGATGCATGTCCAACACACTGCTAAGCACACTGGGCAACAGCTAAAATGATTTAAAACACTAATGAATTCAGGTATTAACCTAATCATGCAGCATGATTGACAGGTAGCATATCTAAAAACCTGAATACCACAGTATTGAACCAGATCAAAGGAAGCAACTGTTTCAGCAAGATATGCAGTTAAGTTGTCAATATGAGCAACTGAATTCGCACCTTATATAAAGACATGACTATTGAAGGAAGCACTGGAAATGTCGATCTGGTGATATAGCTCGGCTGATAAAGCACACTGAAATTAAATTAACAAATTATATAGCTTCACCTTAAATACTCACACTGACAAGACTTGTTACACTTATTATGTGGGAAAATACTGAAAGAAAAAGCTTCACAAGAAAGATCAAAATCAGGGGAAAAAAGTGCAGCAAAGAGGAATATAAGGGAAAAAGGACATATCTTTCTAGGTAGATATCTTTATTATTGTGCTGAAGATACGTACTAAGCCCCCCTCCTTTTTTTAGTATGTATATACTTTCTAAATCTGGAAGCGAGTTTTTTATTGTTTTGGGGTTTTTTTGGTTGGTTTTTTTTTTTTTTTTAAATTTTTTTTTGCTGTGCCAAAAGTAAGCTGTTTATAAGAAGGAAAAGAACAGTGAGTCAGAGGAAGCCTTAGTCAACCACATTCAAGATGCAGCATTAGACTATGGAGTAAAATTAAGCAAGTGGGGGACCATCCTATGGCCAAAGAAGAGAGAGTATGGGCAGCCATCATTCTCTCCAAAAAAACCCAAACACAATAAGACCAAACTAAATCAAAAATAAAAGAATATAAGGGAAAAAATTAAAAAATATCACAAAACAAAAGAAAAAGCTCTTCTGAAGACTAAGAATTATCTGTCATGTTCCCAGTATGGAAACTAGAAATTATTTCTGCGGGACTAAATGTTGACAGAACTGAAATATGTCTCCTGTGCTCCATTCAGTGCAGCACATAGGACAGGCTTCAAAGGTGTTTTCCAGAATTCATTGAAGACAGATGATTATTACCGGTGAATCTATAACAAGAAGAATGAAAACTATGTTCAGGAAGTGCCAATCTGACACCGACAATATTTACTGTCCTTTCGTACCAGAGACTCAAACTGTAACTATAATTTTTGTGAGGCTTGTAAAGTCAGCTGATACTGATCCACTATTGATGGTCCACATTGGTCCAAATACATTAATGTCATTTGAAAATATGGCCTTAATAGGATTCAAGGGAGAAGCCAGCAACAGGAACAGACAGCAACAAAGCGGAAAAAAATCTATACTTCCATGTCAAAGAACCTCTGTATTTACTTTCAGTATGCCTAAATAAAACAAGTATGAAGATCTGTATTAAAAATAAACTAAAAATACTTTTTTTCATGTTAATAATAATGTACATTGGCAGATGAAAAAAAAAAATCTGTTTACGTGGATCATAAGTGAACTTGTGTGAGCAGAAACTTCAGAAACTAAATTGTTCTTGATATATGCACATATTATTCTGAATCACTGTTAATCAGCATGAAGATTATTGTAAAGATTAAAATGTGTCTACAAACAGACAAAGGGGAGCAACCATTTCAGAAGAGGTCTTAATGATCAGATCTATCTAAACATGGTCATGTTCAACTCATTTAGAAGATGTGAAGACATGCTGGAAACAGAGGAGGAATTACTACCTTCAACCTTCTGACTAAGATCTTGATGATACAGCCCAGCTTTACAAACAGAACCTATCTGCCAATTACGCCTTTATAAATTCTATTATAAAAGGTTGAAAAATCTTCAGAGGTATGCCACATGATAATTTTGCCTACTAATGATATATTGAGGATGTCATTTTAACTTACACTTCATTATTATAAATTCCAAAGGTGCGCTAAAGAATTATGTAATTTCCTAGTGTTGTATTAATCTTTAATCACTGACTTTAGAACATCTGTTTTAAGGCAAGTAACCTGTCTCCAAACCAAGACCTCTAGAGACCAACAGCTGAGTGTGCTAAGGGGATTTTGTGCTTAATGGTTCACATGTTCAAAATGCAAAGCAAAGCATTAAAGATCTCCAAAATGTATTAACTTTTAATTGAAAATTCACATTTGTTCTAATATCAATAACATCTGTAACCAATAAAACCAATTAACTGAACATTTGGACAACCAACTCCTTTGTTAATTTCAATAAGACACCTAGGAAGGATGCATTTTCAAAGAAAACTTCCCCTACAGCATTGCCTCGGTAGCTTAACTTGGCAAAAAATTCATGAGATCAGCAAAAGCAAAAAGTACATAGTAGCATTTGGGATTGTAGAAAACACTGCTTAACCAGCAACATTCCTGCGGCTGCCTGCAGACTAGTTTAATTAGGCTACAATTCATATGCAAGAAAGTAGTTTTGTAATTACTGTCAAATGACCGAATCAATGTATAAAACCTAAAGAGGATTATGCATTCCCAGTAATGAACCGTACTGAAGCTGACCGGGATTTGTTAGCTGAGACACTTATTAGTCAAAAATTCAATGCAAAATGTATAATAAAATAAATATATGTATGCTCAGATATTGGACAGTTTCAAAGAATACGTCTCATTTTGCTGGATTTAACTGTGAATTTTTTAGTAGATGCATATACTGATTTTTGTACCAAATCATGCAGACATACTCGTTTGGATGGAAAAGCACAGTTACCAATTTCCTTTTTAAAAATTATATGCTCTTTTAGCAGAAAAGTATTAGAAGTTTAAAATTAAGAATTGGGCTTAAACCTTCCAGAGTACTTATCTGCTTTAGCAGTAACACTAGATATTTTTAAGCCACTCAAATTTACTCCAGTTTTTATCTGATTGACCATAACCTTAAAAAAAAAAAAGAAATTATTTAAAGGATAAAACATGAAGGATTTCTTTTCCTTTTTCTTTAAGTTAGTATACTACTAAAATAAAATTATTTAATTAAATTAACAAAGAAAGACCAGAGGATACAATTATTTCTCTGAATGTGGCTTATCTGCATTTGAAATATTTGCCTAATACTTCTGAGCACCCTATATTTAAGTTCTCAGGAAAAAAAAGCAAAAAACAAAACCAACCAAATTTGTGAATGATTCCAAAATAATTACTAAGTCATTTTCATGTATCAAAAATAACATCTGACATAAGGAATATTTATCAAGAGTCATAATTTAACACAAGAAATACATTAATCATCAGCTAAATACCATGGAACATATATATATATAAAATATGAAACTCCATGAACAATCTTCCATTGGCAGTGTTTTAAAGAAGAAAATGAATCCTAGTTCCTCTTTCAAAACATGACATGAAGTGCTTAATCTGAAGAAAATGAAAATTGAAGCCCCAAGGAGGTTACCTAGGTTTCCCTAAAGCAACTATATTTCTTGAGCACTAGGGTTTTCTTTACTCAGCATGCTTTTTCTTGTGTCCCTGTTCTCAGGCATCTGACTTGCAAATAACTAGATACATGACTAGTATCTAACTTAGAATGTATGCTATTTATGACTATATTTATATGGAGAATTTGCCAGAGGTTTCAACTGTATGATGTGGTAGAACAAGAATTTGGAAGAACATTTAATTCACTTCTAGTTCAAAGGAAAGATTTTATTTCATTCTGTGAGATAAAAGAGGAAAATTAGCAATTCCAAATAGTATATAAATATAAACAGATATAGTAATACTAAATCTAACATGTAGACACACATATGCACAGTACTAGTGTTAGAAAACTAAACACTCCCAACACAAAGCGAGAAATACTGTAAACTTAAATATACAGGATTTAATTGACTCATCTTTTAATTGATGACATATGTGTTTATCTTCTGTTACCGACATGAGCCTTAGTCAGGATTATTCTCTATGTTCAGTAACTCTGACAGAGTTTTTTGGGTTTTTTTTTTCATTCTGTTGGTTGATGAGGTTTGATTGGTTGGTTGGTTTTCCCAGTTGGAAACGTTGTAAATGTTCATTCCTTCCTCTTTTACTCAACCAACAAAGATAATTAATATGCATAAAGATACATATCATATATCAAAATCTGAAGTTCAGTAAATGGAGAGGGAAAGAAAAAACACAGAAAGAAAAATTGATTATATATGCTTGAAATCTTCCGAGAGAAATCAAAATATTTCCTGATTAATTAAAATTAAACTTTCAAAAATTTTAACCACACTATGAAATTCCCAGGTGAATTATCCACCTTTTAATCTATTAGAAATGCCTACATGTTTCTTATACTATTAAAAATTAAATTATTTCCTAGTTTTAATCTACCTTTAATTACCATACATTTCTAAACTGCATCTCAAACTAGTTATATTGCAAAGAAATGTGTTTCTTCAGTGAAATTAAATAGATCACCATGCTAAGAACATAATATATGACTTAGAATGTTTTTAAGGATGTAAACTGTAGCTGTTATTCTTAGCTGTGGAGAAAACGCGAGGTCTTTTACTCCTTTCAGTACTGTGAGCTTTATGATAAAGACAGTATTCTGGCCAAAGAGAGTTAGTATTCTACTTTGTTACTCTTCAACCTGAGGACAGTGGTGAAATAAAATGTTTTGGCAAGCAAATCTTCTACTTTTTAGACAGATTTCTCAACAATGATCTTTTCAGAGCTTTGCATTAGCAGTTTCTTCATTGTTACAGATAAATAATTGACAGATACCTTCAAGTGTCTCTCCCCCATGATGTAAATTTTAAAAATGTAGAGTTATTCTAATTAACATGATGCACTTTCTCCTGATTTGTACCAATAAATTAGGCTTTGTTATTTTAAATAGCGTTATGGCAACCTTCCCAGAGCAGATGTCTGTCAACAGGAGTAAAATCTACATTGGAAATTCTGAAGGAAAAAAAAGTTCAGAACAGCTAGCCAAAGCCAATTAACAGTAAGCAGTCTAAAATT
>VXAW01009206.1:46861-76567 GCA_013399735.1 Tyrannus savana
TCAGAAAAATCTATCATAGTGTTTGAGATGCTGTTTTCTATGATGTTAACAATTTTGGTGTTCATTTGAAAAGAACATGGCTGTATTAAAAAACTTGATGACTTAAAGCATATGCAATAAATATTAAAATACTTTGACAGATGTTCAGTTATTTATAAACCTTTTTCTAGAATGTTTTTATCTACAATGAAAATCTATTTGCATCAGCAGTGTTTTCTTAAATATTCTGTAATCTCATTTCTTCAATTAGGATTGATGCAGAGATGTTGAAATACATCCTTCAATTGTTAGTTATTAAAATGGAATAAAAAAAATTTCTAACTTCAAATATTTGCTAAAGAAACGATGCTTTTCAGTTTAAGTATACTCATGAACCTTGAAAAACTGGACAAAAATGAGAAATCCAGTGAGGTCAAAACACACTCATGGATAATTTCCCCAAGTTCCTAATTCCAATATAACTCCCATGTTAATTTACAAAATAAAAATATATTTTAAATTAAATCAAATTTTATATTTAAATTTAAAAAAAATATGTTAGCATTCTGAGAGAAAATTAGGTACATTAATACATACTGCAAGTCTGTAAACAACGGTTCCCTCACAAATAATTTACAGTGTGTATTTCTGTCATGGTTTAACCCCAGCTGGCAACTAAGTACCATATAGATGCTTGCTTACTCCCCCATCCATTCCATGGGATGGGAAGAAGAATAGGAAAAAAGTTAACCCCAAATGATGATATAAGAGCAGTTTAATAATTGAAAGTAAAATATAATAACAATAATAATAAAAATAATAACAACAATGATAATAGTAATCATAATATAAAGGGAAAAAGAGAGGGGAATAAAATCCAAGAAAAGTAAGTGATGAGGAATACAATTTCTCCCCACCTGCTGACTGATGCCAAGCCTAGCCTGTCCCTGAGCAGTGATGGTCATGTCCCAGCCAGCTTCCCCCAGTTTATATAACGAACATGATATTCTATATTTTGATATATACACACAGATATAATTTCCTTATTCTATGGGCTATCCCCTATACATTGTATGTTGAGTTAGTTTAGTCCATGGCTTTGGGGTCCATCTGTCATAACAGTCTTTCAGGACAGGAAAGATGGTGTGAGGTATTGGATTGCTGCATGTTGAAGCCAGTTCTAATTCCATCACCACCACACTTGTCTGGTTACGTCAAAATTCATTCTTCATTAATCTAGAAGCTTTTCACAAAAGGAAGTTGGTTTCAGACCCCCAGATATGGAGTAGCAGAGACAGGTGTCACAAGGTGGCCAGTGAAGTAATGGGCATATCGAAGTGATAATATACAGAGTTTTCAAGGCCCAGGATAGTATTACAGGTGCTGGCAAGGGGTACAGCATATATTTCCAGGCTTCCAGTGGTTGCTTTCACCATTGTAAGCACATGGTTCTTGTGGGTTTGTGGGAGTGCAATATAGTCAACCTGCCAGACCTCTCAATGTTTGTATTTCAACCATTGTTCTCAGTATCTGAGAGGCTTTAACCAATTGATTTGCTTAGTTGCAGCAAGTGTTTCACATTTATACATAACCTTTGTGATTGTGTCCATGGTCAAGTCCATCCCTCAGTCACAAGCACATCTATATGTTGTATGTCTTCCTTGATGGCCTGAAGTGTCTTGGACTGTTATGTTCAGAAATAATTCACCATTATGTTGCTAGTCCAGATCCACCTAAGGCACTTCAACCTTAGCATCCTGATCCACCTGTTTGTTGTTCTGGTGGTCTTCAGTGGCCCAATTCAGGGACATGAGCATCTACATGAATAACTTTACAGCTGCGTTCTCCACCCAGGCAGCAATGTCTTGTCATAATGTGGCAGCCCAGATGGATTTTTATCTGCATTGCCAGTCAGTCTGATTACACTGCTGCAACTACTCCCACAGGGTATTTGCCACTATCCCTGAGTCAACATAGAGATGAAGTATTGACCACTTTTCTTGTTCAACAATGTCTAAAGCCAGCTGGAGAGCTTTACTTTGAAACTGATAAGCACATAAAAACATTCCATCTATCACTGTTTTGGAACAGAGCAAAATTAAAAATATGTTCTCTGAACTTTTATATGTTTCTTACACTCTGTCTCCAAGTGATTATCATCACAGTCTGTGCTTTGTGACAGCACAGTCATTTCTGCTCTAGTCCAGATGATGGGCCCTTACCAGGTATTACACCACCTAGTCTGTGAAATTACTGTTTCTATAAGATTGATACAAATGCCATTCCACCATTGCATGACATTGGGAGGACAAGTAATTGAAAGCAAAATTCATTTTTTTATGCTTTCCAAATGCAAAAAAAAATCATGAAGAGGTTTTGTTCTTTTGAAAACACCGTCAAGACAGTGCATTTTAGAGCTACATTTTGATCTATTTTAAGTTGCAGTATTTTATGTATTAGCCTCCATAAAATGGAACCTAGAAACATGGTAGGATTAGTTTAAAAGTTCAACAGGGATTACATAGCTTTCTGTTTAAATAAATAGATAAAGTAGCAGCTTTCCGATAAAGGTACGTACAGGACACTTGACAAGTAGATCAGTCTCCTTCAATTCTCTCCTCATTATTCCTGTAGATTTCAATCTCATAGAAACAAGGTTATGTTCAGCACTCTACTTCTGATAAGGGTCTGTGAACTGGGGCAACTCTAGAATAAGATGTTTTTTCTTGGACCACTGAATCAGTGTAACAATTTTTATATTTCATAACCTTTTTATTACCTCCTCTTCCATTTCATCTTTTCCCCTATTTTTCTTACAGATAATTATCACAGTTCCACCTTAAAATCTCCAAACCAACCTCCTGACCTTTCTTTCTCCAAAAAGCAGGAGAGACTCATTTCCTCTTGTAAATTCCATTTTCCCTGAAAAGGGGATCAAATCAGGAGAGACACCAATTACAACCAATATTTACTAGGACACCTTTTAATTAAGCTGTTGTTATTAAGAGCAGATAATTGTCTGTACAACACATTCACATAACCTCCCCAAAAGTACACTCAGGCATGCATAGATGCATACTCAGAATTAATTTGTCCCTCGTTTGGAGCAACCGCTGGATGGCCAGCCATAGCTGTTTACATAGAATCAGAGGGTCACAGTACGGCTGCTAGGTTGTTTTTTCTGAAGCCCTTCAAGAGGGTCCTTCTTCATTGATTATTGATGCTAATGTTTACTGTTGGCCTTAGGTAGAGGCAGCAAACTGTTGACGTTCTGAATTCACCTGCGCTTGTGGACTCAGCAGGACTGTTACTCTCCAGAGCTCAACAGGTATTAGAGACATCTGCATGCTACCTCTCAGCATCTTTTTCCACTCTTTAGCCTACTATTTTCGCATAGTTATTTTTTCATCCATATCTATTGGCATCTGTAGAACCAGTTCTTAACTGAAACATACAGAGGGGAATTTTATGATGTCTGCCCTCAGGCCACCAACACTGATGTTTTGGAGAAGTTTCCAAGTGTTAAGCCCAAGTGTTTCTTTTACACTGCACATTGCATGTGGGAAATACCTCCTTACCACTGCATCCACACACACCTCCCAGAATTACATAAGCTCCATAAATAAGCTCATATTGATTCATAGCACGGTGTAAGTTTACCTCACCATCAGCCTTTATTTACCATGCTTTTAGATGTCTCTTGCCTTTGGCAACTCTTTTTCCCAAACCTATGGACTTCAATTAATTTTTTTTTTTAGGAAAAACATCCCACCTTTTCCTGCTTTTGTGCAAAAACTGTGGAGAGATGAAGGCACTGTCAGGGAAGGCAGGAGAGAGAAAAAACTTACTTTGCCACCAAACATTTTTATTTCATTGTTGCTTGAATAGAGCACCACTAAAACCCACATTCATGTTGCTTATGAAAATTAATGAGCATGTGACAATATTCCAGACATCAGTGTTGAACTTGACTTACCATATGGGACAGACATTCCTAAATAAGAGTGATGAACTGAGGGTAGTTTTGCCTTCTGTAGCAGCATTTAAAATACCAGCCTATCACTGGGGAAGACTTGTTTTGGAGGTTGTTTTATAAATACAGGTTTCCTAGGGATCATGTGAGTATGAAATACCTGGAGATGTCTTCAAACTATACAGTTATAGATACTTATTTCTTGCCATATGTTCACAGTGGAAAGTTTCCTTTGTTAATGCATTTTCATCCATGGTCTATTTGCCTCATGCCCCTTATTACCATGGATAGAGCAGGATCCCAATCTATTTCTCATTATCCACTGTACACTGAAATATTTTCACTCATTTAATTTGCTAACAACATCAATGAACAAAAAACCCTGTCTATAAACTGAATCAGTATCATTTTACATCTAGGACAGCATTATGATGGAGAAAATGCACGGTATCAGGTTTGCTCTGAAGGTAAGTCTCCTTGCCAATTTAGAAAGTAAAGTCCCCTGAGTGGTATTGAGAATTATTCCTCAGGGAAGTATTTAGTTTATTATAGGGATTTTTCATTAGTTTTTTAATGTTGATTCTGTCTCTAATTAAAAACAATAATAAGTAAAAGGAAAAAAGGTTGTTTTCATGACTTCCAAAATTTTGGCAGGATTACATAAACACTTCATCTTCCACTTGAACACTGGATGCATAATTTACCTTTGATAGAAATTTTATAAGCCAGTTGAGGACAAAGGCATACACCATTATTCTCTTATACATTTGCACCAGGCAGATATTTGTTTTGGTTGTTTCAATATTCCAAAAATATTCTAAATATCATAAAAAAATACAACTAAGAAATGCACTGTTTCAGACACACACTAAAATATTACGTTTCTAGTTTTTCTCACAGCCACCCCTCTTTTTGTATGCAGAAATACTTTGAACGTTTTTTCTATTTTATGACAAAGGATTTTTGATTGATGTTTCCAAGGTTTCTATAGAAAATGAAGGAAAAATCTATTGCTTGCTTTGTTCCATTTGCTAGGAAACCTGAATTTTCCTTTAAATTTGTAATTTAGGGAGGGCATGTATTGTTTCAGTAATCTGAAATTTAGCTGAGTACAGATTTTAGTTCATTGTGCTCTGCAGTTAAGTGGGACATACTGAAAATGGCAACATTGAAACTCTGCATGCTGCAAGTCTTTCATTTGTGTTATTGCTTGGCTATTGAGGAGGTAAAACATGATTTTTACATACAGAGATATTAGCTGTCTCCAAGACTGATCCTTCTCCTAGATAAATTCAGTTTTACTCCAGTCATCAGTATTATTTATCTCTGAAATAGTCAACTTTCTTAATTCAGCACTCAGCAGTACTGTGAAAATATCGATCTGCAATCAACTGCTGACACAGTTATCTTTGCTTAAGCTGCATGTTTACTGAACTGCAAACACAGCAGTATTGTAGGCATACATAAGAATTATTTCTACCACAAAGAAAAAAAAAATCATAGAAAGCACTTCTAAATGGTCTTGTTTATATTTTATTCTAACTGATTTTTACCAAAGGCTCTTGTAAAGGAAATTGTTCTTATTTGCCTTTTTCTCCCTTATTTTTGATTGGGAGTTTTATTTGTTGGTTGGCTGGTTGGTTTTTGGGTTTTGTTTTCCTTTTGACAGTGAATACAATACTGTGAGGAATTTTCCTTCACGAATCTCATTTAAATTTTCCTTCAAGCAAAATAAGCTAGTCAATAAAACTAAAATTACTCTGAAGTGCTATTTCCATTGTCTTGGAAGGATACTTCACAGGTGTTCTTTTGGTTGGGAATCCCAACTTGCAGGACTTTTTAAAAGCTTCTGATAATTAAGGTTTGAGGAACCAGCCAAGTCCCTTGTCATCAATATAGGCTGCCTGACTTTGAGAGATTACATTATTAAAGACCATATTTATATTTAATACATGCAGCTCCACAGAACTTTAGTAGAAGGTACTACTGTTTATTCTAGAGATTTAATTAGTTTTATCATGAGTGGAGGTGCATAGAATGTGGAAAGTTCTCTGTAACTTAGAGGGGATTAAAACCAAAACAGGTCTGTAGAAATGGTGCTGAAGTGGACAGTCTTCATAGACTACATGAACATGTAAATATAAAGTACACATTTTGGCTTTTAGAATTCGTGGCAGTGAATGTCAAAGGCACGTCAAAATTTGTCATCAAAGCAGATAACTCTACTTAGTAATTTATCTGGAAATAAAACAAGTAGACAAACACTCAGTAAAAGGGCTGACTTTCAAAGATGGAACTAATAATTAAATACCTTAATCACCAAAGCTTTCAAATTAAAATTGCAATTAGCTGGGAAGGGCTTAGTATATATGTATGTTTGTGTATTTGCAGAGAATGATTAGCCACTGTAATGAATGTAACTAACTTTAAAATAATGAATATTGTAAAAAACTCATAAAAATGTTTATATTCACTCTCTGGGATATTAATACATATTGAACATTATAAAGAAGTGATTATTCAATAATTCAGCATAAAGTTTCTAATTGTTCTCATCATCTTAGCTATTTATATTAGCATTAGTATAACAAAACTAAGAATAGTCAGTAATATCAGTCCCACTAAGTTAGAAACACAAGTATCATATCAAATAAATAAACTTGTATGGCCCTCTTAAGCAGTACACATCCCCCCCAGCATAAAACCCTAACAATCCTTACTGTGTAAAGTGGAACTTAAATAGAGTTTCAGTAGCTAAATCCAAGATTATGATTCCAGAAAATCACTACTAAGGAACGTACATGTCGATTGTAGATAATTTTATTAAACTTTATACTCTAGATTTTGTAGCTTTTAAAGACTAGTTATACCACAAAGCTGACAGATCTAAGCTTTCAAGTCTTTTCACAAACCTCAGGCTGCTTGGACATTTTCAAATCAGGCAGACGCTGCACTGACAGGTCCAAACTGATCTGATTTTTCAAAGACATCTGACATTCACATATCATCCATACAAGAAAAACACACCAACCCCAAAGCCATTCTCATGCAAAATGACAGCCAGAGAGAGAGGTAGTTCACATTAAATAACAGTCTAATGCCTGAAGTAGAATTGAAACTGAGGATCAGTTCTAACCTTGGACAGGAAAGTTTGAATTTAACATCTTTTGAGGGAATGTTCTAGTCCCCAGGCTGGAATACAAAAGCTACAGAGTAAAGGAGGTAGCATAGAAACAAAGAGGAGAGAATATAACTGCACATTACTTTTTTTAAGTTTTAAACTTTTACCAGCCAAGGTAACTAGTTATCACCATGCATTTTCTTAATGAACAATGAAAATCCATTCATACTAATACATTTCTCTCTGGGAAATCCTTTAAAATTCAATATTTATCCAAATTCATGTTTCCTTTTCTATACAGAACAGTCTCATTAGCATTGATCTAAAAAAAACAAAACCAAAACCCCACAAAAACAAAACAGAAGATTTGGCCACATTCCTACAAAGGAAAGCACTCATCTTGCTTTGATATCAAGACTCTTTGTTTTACAAAGTTAAATCCCTGACAGACTCATATTCTGTGCTCTCATAAAATCACAATGCAAGCACATTTATTTCTTTTAAAGTAAAAGGCACAGAATGGCCAGTCTTGGAATGCAGGTGTTGTGATTAATACTAACTTATCCAGGGTGTATAAAGCTGCCAGTATTCTTGATTTTGTCAATGGAATAGCAGACAAAATACTTCTGAAGATGCATATAGATATTGTATATCAGTATTATGACTAGGCATGAATAAAAATGAACTGAGGATGTTCAAATTTACTTAAAAAAAACCTTAAAAAAAACCCTTAAATAACCTCACTTGTCTGAATATTAAACCCCTGCATTTTCATCATAATGTCAATCAAAGTAGATAGTACGTCTCAAGATCCTGTAACGCAGTGCTGATAAATACATCCAATATCCTGAAAGCTCATCTATACCATCATTATGCAACTTTCAAGATGAAATAACATAGATCAAATGGAACTAAGGGATAACCACACAAAAAATTAAACACAAGTTGTTTGGTCAACAGTCTTTATTCCTCTTGGAAATGAATCTTTGTTAAAAATAATTGACCTGCATCCCCATTAATTAGTAGTCATGAGTGATATGGATATCTTTGTTCAACTGTTGATAAGATTCTTCCCTCCTTATGGCATGTTTGTTCTTGCACGTCACTCTAGATGATATGATCTAGAAGTATAGCTAGCACAATATCTACAGGACATTAATATTTCTCTTTAGGAAAACAGGAGCTTAATTTAAATCTTAACATAAATCATTGTCTGCTTTAAAAATGTTTGGTTTCCTCTTACTGGTAAGCTAAAGATCATTCATCTCAAAGAGTATATAACTCTTCAAAAAATGTAACTTGTAAACTCTTTCAGACTATCACTTCAAACAGGCATACTGCTATGATCTTAATCCTTAAACTGAAGGCATTTTCTGTGCAATAACTCATTTTCATAGGTTAGTTCATTATTTATTTATTTATTNCCCTAACAATCCTTACTGTGTAAAGTGGAACTTAAATAGAGTTTCAGTAGCTAAATCCAAGATTATGATTCCAGAAAATCACTACTAAGGAACGTACATGTCGATTGTAGATAATTTTATTAAACTTTATACTCTAGATTTTGTAGCTTTTAAAGACTAGTTATACCACAAAGCTGACAGATCTAAGCTTTCAAGTCTTTTCACAAACCTCAGGCTGCTTGGACATTTTCAAATCAGGCAGACGCTGCACTGACAGGTCCAAACTGATCTGATTTTTCAAAGACATCTGACATTCACATATCATCCATACAAGAAAAACACACCAACCCCAAAGCCATTCTCATGCAAAATGACAGCCAGAGAGAGAGGTAGTTCACATTAAATAACAGTCTAATGCCTGAAGTAGAATTGAAACTGAGGATCAGTTCTAACCTTGGACAGGAAAGTTTGAATTTAACATCTTTTGAGGGAATGTTCTAGTCCCCAGGCTGGAATACAAAAGCTACAGAGTAAAGGAGGTAGCATAGAAACAAAGAGGAGAGAATATAACTGCACATTACTTTTTTTAAGTTTTAAACTTTTACCAGCCAAGGTAACTAGTTATCACCATGCATTTTCTTAATGAACAATGAAAATCCATTCATACTAATACATTTCTCTCTGGGAAATCCTTTAAAATTCAATATTTATCCAAATTCATGTTTCCTTTTCTATACAGAACAGTCTCATTAGCATTGATCTAAAAAAAACAAAACCAAAACCCCACAAAAACAAAACAGAAAAAAAGGCCACATTCCTACAAAGGAAAGCACTCATCTTGCTCTGATACCAAGACTCTTTGTTTTACAAAGTTAAATCCCTGACAGACTCATATTCTGTGCTCTCATAAAATCACAATGCAAGCACATTGATTTCTTTTAAAGTAAAAGGCACAAAATGGCCAGTCTTGGAATGTGGGTGTTGTGATTAATACTAACTTATCCACGGTGTATAAAGCTGCCAGTATTCTTGATTTTGTCAATGGAATAGCAGACAAAATACATCTGAAGATGCATATAGATATTGTATATCAGTATTATGACTAGGCATGAATAAAAATGAACTGAGGATGTTCAAATTTACTTAAAAAAAACCTTAAAAAAAACACTTAAATAACCCCACTTGTCTGAATATTAAACCCCTGCATTTTCATCATAATGTCAATCAAATTAGATAGTTTATCTCAAGATCCTGTAACGCAGTGTTGATAAATACATCCAATATCCTGAAAGCTCATCTATACCATCATTATGCAACTTTCAAGATGAAATAACATAGATCAAATGGAACTAAGGGATAACCACACAAAAAATTAAACACAAGTTGTTTGGTCAACAGTCTTTATTCCTCTTGGAAATGAATCTTTGTTAAAAATAATTGACCTGCATCCCCATTAATTAGTAGTCATGAGTGATATGGATCTTTGTTCAACTGTTGATAAGATTCTTCCCTCCTTATGGCATGTTTGTTCTTGCACGTCACTCTAGATGATATGATCTAGAAGTATAGCTAGCACAATATCTACAGGACATTAATATTTCTCTTTAGGAAAACAGGAGCTTAATTTAAATCTTAACATAAATCATTGTCTGCTTTAAAAATGTTTGGTTTCCTCTTACTGGTAAGCTAAAGATCATTCATCTCAAAGAGTATATAACTCTTCAAAAAATGTAACTTGTAAACTCTTTCAGACTATCACTTCAAACAGGCATACTGCTATGATCTTAATCCTTAAACTGAAGGCATTTTCTGTGCAATAACTCATTTTCATAGGTTAGTTCATTATTTATTTATTTATTATCTTATTTAGGTTCCTGACTTGAAAGATGTTATGATCCGATGTGGAGGACAATAAAGTAAAATACAAGGAGTGGCGCAGGATCTATAAGGACTATGAAAAGGACTGTGAATGCAAATAAAAACAGTTTAAGATGACTGAGAAGACAAGTTGTGGACGGTTACTAATAGTTATTACACATTGTTAATGCATGCAAAAATCTTGAAATGTACCCCAGTTATACTCATATTTTAATATCTTTATTCCCCTCATGAATTCTCTTATTCCTTATTGGTTAGGTGTTCCTGACCTCCTATTGGATAGATTTNATGATTGGTGGTTAATACACGCATAATATTGTGTTCCTATTAGTTCTCTTAACTTGTCAATCTTTTACTCCTCCCAAGTTCTGGATCCTTCTTCCCCGGGGGGTATAAAAACCCCGTCTCCCCTCAGTTCGGGGACAGCGTCGCCTTGTTTCTGTGCCTGTTTATACCCCGTGGTAATAAAACACCTACCACAGAGCAAGAACCCCTTGGTGCTGCGTGTCCTTTCCCCATATCGGACTGCGGCAATCCAGTTATTAAAATTGTTAGGAATGTCTCAGCCTGAATTCAGGACAAAACAAAATCATATGCCAAAGTCAATAGCATGGATTTTATTTAACAGGGAATGTGAGACAGAGAAAGAGAGAGAGAGAGACACAGGAAGAATGAGACAGGGAAGAAAAAGAGTGACAGAGAGAGATTAAGTAGAAAACGTATCACCTTTCCATGGACCTGGCAGCATCCTAGGGGTCTTCTTGGTGGTGAGGGTCTCACAAAATATAGAGTCCAATAGATTAATACAAATTCAGGAGACATCCAAGTATCTCCCCTGGGGTGGGCAGGAAAGCTTTGCAATCTCTTGCAACAAGCTCTGGTTTTGTTGCCTCACTTGTATCATGTGCACTCTTCTGGTGGTGGAAGGCCTCAAGAGTGAATCAGGGAGCACTTTGGAGGTCTTCCCAAAGCAGGGGGCGAGGGGGGTTTAGTCTCTTTGGTGTGGAAAGATTTTGCCATCACACCCGAAACTCTTCTCCCCACCCTGCCGCCTGCTGAGCTCAGCTAGGGTGGATTCTTAACACAGATACATTCTTCCACGAGTCTTATTTACTTCTCCTCAGACTCAAGATGATTAGAGAGTAGTCTTATCTCAAGTTCCCCTTCACAGTACAAATTCCAGTCAGGAAGCATATTGGGTGAGGAGTGGGGCGTGCTTCGGTGGTTCAAGATAGGCAGTTCCTTCCTTGCGGTTTGACTAAAAGGTTTTCTATGATTTTGACAATGTTTAAGATATTAACAAGATTTCAGTCAATCACAAAAGAGAATAATGTTTATCTTAAAAAGAAAAAATAATCTATATATACTTTCTGAACATCTCCAGTGAAACCTAGCACTACTGGTATCTATAACAGCCTAGCTTTTTCATCTTTCCTCCTGTTTAAAAGATTTATGAAAAGTCAAATTAGGAACAAAAATAGTACCTTATGATTTTTTGTGACATCAATGAATTGATACAAATCATAAGTCCTACATAAAAATAAGAAAAAAAGCTCACTGTGAACTTTTTTTTTCTTTTACTTTTGGATGATTATTTTAAAAATGAAAATATAGTAAAATATATTTACAGGATTAAATTGCTCTCAACAACCTGTGTTCTTCCTTTTGCCTTTTGACAAGTCCTGATCTAGTAAAACAATTAGTCATACGCTTCATTTATGCTCCTGATCAATGCTACTATATATGATATTCATACATTTACTCGTGCTTAAGCAATTCTGTCACCACAAGCAAACACCAAAGCAGACAAAATACACTAAATACACTGTATGTTCTGAATCATTAGTTTGGGTGTCACTTGTTACATTTGGATGATTAACCTATATTAAACAGTAATCAAAATCACTTCTTTTAGCACATCTGATCTTTAATCTATCAACGGTCTTCTAATGCAGCCAAAAAAATCCAACTAGACTAAAATTATTTTCACTCTAGCTGGTATTATTTTGTCAGTATTGTGGCAGACAACACACACTGCTGTATCCGCTTTTTACAGCCTCTTTTAGAATTCTAAACACACAGTGGTGGTCATAATCTTTTCAGATATGTGAAGGTAAATAGTAGCAGAATTTGTCAAAGCACAGTAACTGTAACACACAATTCTGACAAAAAAAAACCTGTCATTAAGGAAGTCCTACTTATGCATTTATTTAAAGAACTGATGAAACCCAATGCCCAGTAAGGATTCAAATGGCAGCCATGTTCATCAATCATTAATGAGAACCCCAACACACAAAGGTCTGAACATAACTTCTCAAGGGAGCTTTCTACGAGATTTTAACTGCTTGGATGTACAACAGAGATATTAGGTTGTCTGTGCCTTCCCAGCAAACAGCATTTTTCTCCAGGCAGTAGGATGTCTTTTGAGAAAATAGTCAGGTTTATACTGATATGCTAATCTTAGCAAGGGTTGATTACCTTAATTTCTCTATCTTCCTGACAATAAATAATCTCTTTTGTAACATGGCACACGTGACTATGTTATCCTACAGAGAAGATTCACCTCCATTACATGAATAATAAAATGATTTAGATTCCCATTTTTCATTTCCAGAGGGGGGTTTTTTTGTATTATTCCAAGTTTTCAGTTTCCTTCAAAAATGATAGCATGTTGTGTTAAAAGGACACTAAAATAATTAACTGGAGATATTCTGATCTAACTTGATTCTCAGTTTATTCTGTGTGCTGGAGGGAATCATTAAAACCTATGCTGGAGGGCAGTATCTCCTAGATTAGTAGCAGAGGTGACATTAAAAGGTGCCAAAAGAATGCCTTGAGGAGCAGCAAACACAGCAAGACGTTCAAGGGGTGCCTGGCACACCTTTCTTAGTATAAAGGAGAAGGTTTTCTTTTCTATGTGGAAAGTGGTTGACCCATCCTGGAGCTATAGCAAAGACACTGTGCAAAGCTGGCAAGCTGTCCTGGTCACCCTAGTGCCTTCATATCATTAATTGAAATGAATATTTTTTATTAAAAAAAAAAAAAAAAAGAAAGAATGTGTTTTTTGTTTTATATTTGGGTTCTGCAGTTTAGAGTTGCCTCTTTGAACTTATTTGAACTTAAAAATTATTTATTCAGATAACCTTTGTTCAGATTAAGGTTTTTAATGATTTACAACATGCTAATTTCATCTCAGCACCATAATCAAGCCAAAAAATAATACACACAGAAACATGATCATGTAGATTAGAAATGCCAATTTTAAATGGACTAAAAGTTCAGGTCTATATAATGAGGTATTTACTGTAAAGACAAGGACAAATAAACTTTGTTTTTGGAACAATTGAAAACATTAATCATTCTTCAAGTTAAAATAGCGCTAGGATTTCAGACAGTGAGTGATCTTTACAAATGAAGACAGCTTTAGATGGCTGGGAACAACTGACAAGTATGACAACAGCTTAAAAGGAAAACAGAATAAATGGCAGAAAAGTCAAATTTAACCTGAAAGGTAAAATATCTTCAATTAGGAGCAGAAAAGTGTGCTAAAGTTGAAAGCATTTAGTGAATAATAGGATGACAAGCAGTATACACACACTTGAACACTTGAACCTGCATGAAAAGTATCATTATCAAGATAAGAAGATAGTGCAATCTGATCAGAATACTGACAAATGGCGGCAGGATAATGTCTTCACAATATGTATAATCCTCAACAGTTTAATGCTGGTTGTGTTCTAGCTCAGTTCTAGAAATATCTAACATGCTGTTTATCTTTTCAATAAGCTTCAAACCTTGGATCTACAGCTTAAGTTCAAGAGAATCCAGGTGTTTTCCAAGATCTTAATCTTCAAAACAGTTTTTACAATGAAAGATCATTATATTGTTGCATGCTTCCATCTACCAAATTTAAGTCCCATATAAACCTTCCTTTAGCTCTATTTGCAATGTCTTCATTCTTCATCACAAAACTTCAACAGTGATTGAGAAGAAATCAGCTATGATGGCTAGTCATTGTCATATATTCTACAAGGATAATAGCAAAAGTAAATACTAGGAGTTCTGGTCACAAAAGCCAGAGACCTATATCTATCCTTTCTCTGGATTTGCGAGGGTTATTAACAAGCCTTGCTCAGTTTGCTACTTGATTTCAAGCTTGGGAGACAAATTTGACAGCTGACTGAGGGTAAAACTGAATTAATACCAGCAATTATGCAGTTTAACTAATTTGCTAGGTCCTGACTACTGTCCTCTGTTACAAATACAGCCAGGACCTAAAGGGCTACAGTGAACTGTTTCACAGTACGGAGACCAGCTGATCTAAAATGCGCTGTATCTGTACTATTCAAGTCTCCCACCATTCCAAAACAGTGGTCACCATCAAAAACCTCACTGAAAATGGCCCTTGCCTTATGCTAGCTCCTAAATTGTACCTGAAGATTGTGTGGGAACTGCTATTTGACCTGGGCCAAATAGTGCATCAATCCTTCTAATGGTATAAAAATGCAGATCTTTGAGATTAAGCACCTTAGGAATGAAATTTTTGGCACAATTTCCTGTCCCACTGCAAGTAAAAAAGTTTCTGGTCCTTGCTACAGATTACAGAGGAGTGTTAGTTCATATTCGTATGCATACTCTTGAAAACTTAGCTATAACGCTGCTTTTTAATGCCCTTAAGATGAAGGTGCAGAACACATATCTTAAAAATTCCTTCATTTATGAAAAAAGAATACTAAAGTACTTGTCAAGGCACTTGTTTGAGAACCTGTCACTCTGAAAATTACACTTGAAGCAAATCTATTTTAGAATAAAAATAGGGAACAATTTTTCAGCAGAGACCAAGTAAAAGAACAATGAAAAACAATTTAGAAAAAAATGTACAGAAATTAAAAGAGAATCAGCCATCCATCTTTCATATACACACGTGTATATGAAAAGTATCAGGTTTCTTATACTATTTCATTCAGTTTTGAAACTGAAGGTCTCATGTAAGCACAGTACAGAGGATACAGGGTTTTCAACACCAATTTTACAGTGTAGAAGGCCAATTTAGATGTATTCTTCTACATGTACCACATGCAAAAGTTTTCCTTTGTTTCTGTTCATATCAAGTTTTCAATCTGCCTCCAAAAATGTCCTGATGGGGACATACATTATTTGAAGTATCTGTCTACCACTCTACTCTGGAATTAGTGTTTGTGGTGGATAAGGTTTGGTTAACAAACAGACATCCATCACCTTGCTGCATTCCTCTTCCCCTCTCCGCACCTCCCACCCTCATGGATTAGGGGAAGAAACAAAAAGAAAAATATTCAAATATTTAAACAATGTCTTTCCTCCTCCTGTTTCCCTGAAAAATTCACTCCTTCACTTCACACCCATTTACATCTGCCTTGAGTGGCACAAGAAGGATGGGGAGTGTGGATTATGGTCAGTACACAGTGCTTTCCCTCTGCTGTTCCTTACTTCTCCCTCTTGTCCTGCAGGCCAACATGGGCACTCTGCAGGCCAGAGTTTCTTCAGGAACAGCCATTTACTGTGGCCTGAGGTTCTCCATAGGCTACAGTGTGGATATCTGCCCCAGCATGGTCCCCCATAAACTGCAGGGGATATCTTTTCTTTTAAGGAGTACCTCTTTTCCTTCTAACATTGGTGTTCCTTCCTGTTTCTCTCTCGTGTTAGATTTTTACCTTTCTATTTTTAATTACTCCTATGTCCTTTTTCTTTTTCACTTTATTGAATATATTTCCAAAGATATGCTTCTCCCAGAGGATATTCCTACAGCTCCCTGCTGCTTGCTGGCTGGACACCTGCCCCCAACAGAGTTATGTCCTTTGAACATAGGTATTTGGAATTCTCTAATGATAATAAATAGCTTAATGAACTATTATCCTAATTGTGTATCATTAATGTTGTAATTTTTTACATCTGTCAGAGTCAAGTCAAAATTTTGGACTTTCTATATATAAGGTCACAATTTTTATAACTTCAGCTACACAACCTAAATCTCTATGTACTTGTGTGCAGTGGTGTGTATGGGGTTAAATCATGCCACTGTTAATTAAGTATTGTTTGTGTCCATATGATAAACATTGTCTTTTGGATGACTTTGGTGGTGGGTAGTGAGCCCTGATTACTAAAACTCAGTCACTAAGGTCTATCAGTCATTCATGAATACTGTCCCTATGAATCACTTTTCTCAAAATAATTCTAATAACAGATGCCATATATGTCCTCTTCTGTCAGTGGCTTGCCATGTGAAATTGTGCAAATAAATTGAATTCACTAAAAATCCCATGCCTTGCCTCTTTGACAGCAACAGGCACATCAAGTCAATGTGTCTGCCCCCAGTTCAGTTCAAGTATTCATTACAGTTTTCACATGACTAAGGAAAACTCTCTCAGGAATAGTTTGCCTTTTCTAGCTACGTGTCCCAAGACTGCAATAGTCCTCTATGACACTGCAGAACAAAATTTATGCTCTTATAACCTGATCTTACACTAACAGGTGCTGCTAAATGATGCAAATTATTGTGTATATTTTAAACAAACAAACAAGCAAGGAAGCGTCTTTCTGGTTTTATACAGATATGTATTATTGACTTTCACAGATTGAACTTATATATGTGCAATTTATATTTTTTTATCAGTTTTGGAGAAGAAGAAGGAAGCTTGGAGCACACAAGGTATATTTTTTAATATCTGATCAATGATTCAAATATTATAGTTTCTTCCAACAGATGATGATGTTTCTCATGTGAAGTTAGAATCATCTTTGCAATGATCACAGGTCCTTACCATGGGAGGTCATAATGACAGTAGGCAAAAGTAGGCAATACAGTTTGGGAATTAAAACACCGCAACTAAGGTGAGAAAGTAGAAGAGGTGCTTTAAAGCTAAATAATAGGGTTTTTTTTAACTTGTAAAAATGAAAGTCTTAACAACTGATGGTTTGCTGCTTATCCTTATAAAAACTGTGGCTCAAACCACTGCAGTAAAACATGTCTAGTATAAGATGTATCAGAATATTATTTCAGAAACCCTGTATTGATTTTAGATTGAAAATAATGCAAATTGTCTCAAAATTCAGCATGTCCTGTTTCCTTCATCTACAAGTTCTCTTACAGAGATTATTCTACAGAAATATGTAAGAATAGTTACAATATCATAAAGATATCATGGGACATAAGATTCTATAGTGGCCTTTATTACTATTATTATATTCTATGAATTAAAATTCTCATATGAGACCAGAAATCAGTTCAACTTGTATTTACTGATGGTAAGTCTGTACTGGATATCTATCCCCAGAATCCAGGAAGTGTAGCTGAAAAAAATGGTATCTGTTCTGTGATGCAGATGTATTATGTACTACAAAAACCACTGTTGTTAGGCATCTATCTATGCAAAAACAAAAACAAAACCAGAACAAAACAAAACAAAAAAAAGAGGACTGATAAGATGTATTTTGAGTATGAACTATGCTTCTCTTTTGGGGTGGGAAACATTACATCGGGAACAATCATTCTAAAATTTAATGGGTTATTAAAAATGTTATATCTAATATCCTTTAGTTTGTAGTCATGCATTAAGCTTTATTTAAAGACTTCTAAATGATTAAATTCAATAATATTACATTCAGCTACCTATATAGAAGGGTTACATAGAAGGCTAGCTATAGAAAAGCTATATAGAGAGAGAAAATTAAAGAACAATCCCTTTGCGTATAGTATTTTCTACATTTTGATTCAGTTAAAATATCATGCAATGAACAAGAAAAAGCAGAAATGTATTAACCTTTGTAAAGAAAACTCAAAAATTACTTCAATTTCAGTTTTCCACATCTGATTTAAAAAAACCAGGGAAACACAAGGAAAATTACAATTACTGAAAAACACAAAAAAGAAGAAAGCAATTATGTTGATATAAAATGATCTTCTCAAAAGAAAAAGAAATGAGTACTATCATTAAAGAATTAAACATTCATTCAAATTTCAAGGAACTTTGGGAAATAATCCAGTCCAAAGTCCAAGTCAGAGCGTGCGCATTGAATTCAGGCCATCTTTTTCAGGGCTTTTTTTCAGTAAAGTCTTGGGAAAAATTACCTGGATTTAATTATCTTCATGGTGATTTTTTCCCTCCTCCCTTACATCCAGCCCCAGCTTTCCTTGTACTTTGTAAAAAGAATTTTCTTCAAACTGTATTCCAAGGTCCTCTTCAATTTGAGTACACTGGATGCATATAATGACTATGTAAAATCCAGGAATCTCATGATATCATAAAGGTCAAACAGTGAAACACTATTACTCCATTTCTTTTCTTAAGACAAGATGTAAATTTTTTTATGTAATTTTTTAAAAAAAACTAGAACATATTTGCATGGGTCAAGCACATCAGGCAATAAAAATTCTTACAGTGCATTACCTCCCCCACATTCCCTGAAAATATTTTCACTCTGAGCAAAGACATCACATCAGGAGCTAATAATTTTAAGTGTGAAGTAACACATTCAGTAAGACTGAATGAGATTTTTAAGTCATCGAGTTTTGATCTGCATAACTTAGCTTTTAAGAATTAATTCTTGTTTCAAATACATCAAAGTATCCAGTCTCTGACTAAAACTGTTGAAGATGAGGAGCTCCACACAAGGCCTTGTAAAATCTTTCCGTGTTTTAAGCTGTTTGAAAATCCTGCAAAGGTTTTGTGGGAATAATCAACTAAAACATAACTCAGTTTCATTCACTCCACATTTTGGTAGTTGTTAATGAAGTAAGATGCACACTGGACTATGCACACGAGATCATGGGGAGACCTATTTGGACCAGTCGATGCAGAACGAGGAGGGAAACTTATAATGAGAAAGAGGAAAAGTCAGACTCCTAATGCCTGAGCTCTCTCCAAACAAATGTTTTTTCTTATCAGTACAGACTGTTTAAAAAAAAAAAAAAAAAAAAGTCACAGGAAAGCAAAATAAATCATACAAAACAAAAAAATGGAAAATGAAGAAACTTTTATTCCTTCTTGGAGTATCTCTACTGTCTTTGGTATCTTATGGAAGACATTGTGTTTGAAAAGTTAATGATCTTGAACATGGCCTGACAGTCATTTTGGGCCCAGTGCTAGGGCCTGAGCTAGCCATAGGCTAACATGACTGACCACTATACAGCCCCAGGTATATATCAATAAAGGAAAACTTGCCAACTTGCTGGAAGGCCCTGAATATTCCTGGCTACATTTCTTAGATACATGCAGTTAGATCTGCTCTGGTGGGCATTAGGAAGGAGATGGCTCCCCTACCTTAACAAAAAAAAACCAAAACCCAAACCAATCAACCAACCAACCAAACAAAACTACAAACCAAAACTATAGTTTTGTTTGATATAGTAGCTATAAAGGGCTACAGTACTGCAGAGGGCAATGAAGGTGATCCATGAATGGGATCTGCACAGCATGAAGTGGATGTGCACCAAGGGAAATAAGTTTTCTTTCAGAAAACTGAAATGATTTGTCTTCTGTATTTCTTCAAAGAGCATTATTGAGCACCTTTAACAGTTCATACAATCCAGTTTGTGAGAAGGATGAAACTTAAGGTTCAAAATAAGACATACAAGTCTGACCAGAGTGTTTTGGAAAAGGGAATAAAACTGAGAACTTATTTTCTTAAAAAGAAAGTAAACTGGGCAAGAATGTTGGCTTAAAACGACATAACATGCCATCCATATTTGAGTAAATTTCAGAACCTGCAGACAGAATATCTAAGTCCTTAAATAAGGTCAGCTGATGTCAAATATACTTCTTTAGGATCAAAGGATAATGATCATGAATAAAGTAGGTCTTTAAACACATTTAGGCAGAACAATTTGACATTGATAACAGAAAGATACTGAACTTGACTCATTGCTGCTTTGAAGCTCTATTGTTGTTTACACCTATCTAGATGATAATAGATATCACAAGTATTTAAAGACACATTTTTAAGTTCAAGGTGGTGGACAAGTATACTAGATGAGTCCTGAATTATAAAGACATTAAAAATTCAATTGTCACAAACCTGAGGCTCCAGTCCTTAGTACATTGGAATATTTACTGGAAAGTTTTAACAGAGAAATAGGCTAATGACATGATCAGTATGATACAATCAATGAATCAATATGTGAGAAATAGTAATTCTGCATACAATAGGTTATATTCTCTGACAGTTTTTTACATTGGTGTAAACTTTTGAGTCCACAGAACTCTGGTAACCTCAGTTTCCACAGAGAAAATGTGCTACATTAAGATGCATGTGTAAACTTTGCAAGATTATAGTGTCTACTTGCAATATAAAAGACATTGCATCTTCTGACCAGAAGACTACTTTCTTTTCAAATTCAAGTACTTTTTCTAAAACCAATTATGTGTGCTCTTCAATTTTGAGCTTAGAATATCCATTAAGAGGGCATAAGAGCCAAAATTATTGACATAAGATTTGAACACTTTTCTTGGACGATACTTAACCATTTTTATAGGACTTTTTTAGCTTTTTATTTACTGCCATGATATTGACTTTTCTAAGCAATAGTGTATATTATTCCAAAAAATAATGTTATTTTTAGTTATGTAAGAGATACTGTATATTGATGTTTCTTACTATTCTCTAATATCTTTTAGAATTATGATTTTATCTGCAAAGGGACAAAAAATGGAAATGTAAGAAATTATTCTAAAAAAATATATTTATAACTTTAAAAACCACAATATTCAATATATTGTAATCCTTGTGTCTAGAGTATACTTCCACTATTCAGCTTGAATATGCTAATAAATGAAGAATCCAGTGTAACCTATTGTGGAGCCATTCAGACTGTGAACAAAATGCTTTCACATCATACGCTTGGAGATGCATTTGTCATGTGCCAAGGCACTACCCATCATAAAACAAGACATACATGATTTCATCATAATTAAATAGAAGTACTCATAATCATGAAGTCTTCAACAAGAAGGACACAAATGTGCCTATTTTGGTGGTTTCTTCTCTGTCCATAATTCATAATTTGTTCTTCATTAATTTCAGATGCCGAACTGGGACATAGAAGAAGTCCAGTCTCAGGATGGATTTTACTTTCTGTGTTATATTCAACAAACTCTTAATCTAATTATATGCTAACTCATTCATCTGTAGAATGTGCTCAGTAGTGACCTACACTCATAAGAGAGTTAAAAAATTCAGTGAAATTTTTATGTAATCACAGTCTTCAGGGACTGAAAGATGTAATTTCCATCATCATGGAGTTCCAATAGGAATTCTATAAAACTGAAATGTCCTCTGCTAATAAAATATTATTGTTCCCTAACTGTCTTTCAGAAAGAAGGAAGTTGGAAGGGTATGTCTACAGCATCCCCTCAAAAATTATCATTAATATAAAAATACAAAAACGCATGCTTTAAAATAATAATAGTTAAAAAAAAAAAATAAAGGAAAAGTCACTTTGATAGAAATATACAATGAAAGTGTCTCAGTGTTTAAACAGAAAGGGATATTTTACTAACTGCAGGACCACAGCTATACAGAAGGCAGTTCATTTAGTTACTAAGATGTTATCTTGTTACAAGTCTGAGAAGAAAGGTCCCAGAGGTCTTTGAGATACTCAAAAGTGTAGCAACAAGGGCAGTGTAAGACATGAGAGTGATAGGCTTGCACAAATTTGGAAAAAAATTTACACTTCTTCTTTCACTGACATAAATATAGAGAATGGCCTGGTAATTGAAATAATAAACTTATTTGATTACGTTATTTGAAATGTGGTATCTTGTTTTCTCCATGAAGTCTAACATGAATACAATGGGTAAAGTTCTCTGAATTTTTCATTTATCGTTCATAGACGTAAAATTAAAATTTTATTCCTTCTATTAAGGATTTCATATTCTGCAGAAAGTATTTCAGTGTATCATAATAACACCCTGAAGATATGACAGTTTTTTCCCTGTCAGTAAGGAAAAGCTCTGTGCATACTTTATGCTTTACTACAGTCATTGTTGCCCTAAATATAGTAGGATTCATTTTCCTCTAATATAATAAAGTGTCCCTTTCATCTTCTTTAAAAGCAAGACACTTGGAAATTTTCCTTCTGGAAAATACTTCCCTGCAGAATAGCAGTCTGTAGCAGTCACCATCACTAGGGAATGCTGACATTGTATGTAGACTGTTTTTTAAATTACAAGTACTTGACAAGCTTTCAGAAATACAGCTGTTAAAACATAATAACTATTTTAACATAAAGCTTAGTAATGAAAAAATTGAAAACTAGTAATTTTTTTTCTACATCATGATGTTAATTTATTAGTATTGTTAGTATTATCAAGGCGAAGTGTTTGTTTTGGTTTGATTTTTTTTATTTTTTTTTTCTCTCCGAAGATTAACTGTATTTTTAAAGTATATTGACTTAAAATATACTTGGAAGAGAAAATTTTAAGCAACCATTAAAAAAGAGTCTAAATCCTTGACCTTGTCATGGCCCCTATTGCATACATCTTGAGACTCAAAAAGGTATTGATAAAACTGAAATGGATGATAAGAATCAAATATTCAATATAAGAGGAATTATATATATATATATATATAAAATGTCAGCAAGCTTTCCAGTCAAGACTGTTTATATTCTGTTTTATTACAGTAGAGCAGCTATGACATCTTCTGATTCTCTTAATATCTTCACCCCCCAGTATGCCAAGAGTAAAGCTTAAGCTTCAGCAAATGTTAAAAGATACTAAACCAATACAAAATTTTAAAAAGCAATTGAATCAGACTTTCTTAGAAATTATTACACTGGTAGAGAGTTTTCTCACTTCCTCAGCATCTTTTGGTGCATTATGTCTATATGCCTAGAGGTGCATTTTTGTCCTTGCTTTAATGTAAAAAAAAAAAAATTACACACAGACTTTTGATTAGACTAATCTTGTATTTACACAACAATATATATCATATTCATTTTTGCAACCTATAGACTATGACGTAGACAGTAGCATATTTTCAGGCCTCAACAGACTTCCTGTAGCCACCACGGAATTCTGGTTTTAGCTGTTTTTCAATGGCTTTACTAAAAACTTGCTCTTATTGTTTTGGAACGAAAAAAATAAATTTGAAAGTATACCAGAAGTGAGAAATTATTCTGAAAATTATACGCATCTAGTTCTAAATAAATCTTCCCTTCCATGAGACATCAGAATTTCAGCATATGTTTCGTATTCCAGAAATAGCAAAAATGAGCAATGAAACTTTCTGGAATGATTATCAGTATTACTGAATGAAAACAGGTTTATAACTATAGCATGAACAGTTGTTCAATGACATAATACTCAATTTTTTAAGAACATGAAGTATTTTTGTTGATTTTTTAAAAACAATGAGAAAAACACAAGCAAAATAAGCACAGCATGTAAAAAGGAGATATGTCCTTTCTATAAAATTCTGTAGTCATTCCATGACATTGTATGGATGAAAAGGTAAATTATAATTTTCTACAAAGTAGAGATTGGGATTGTATACTAACATTAAACTCTTTCAAAATACTAACCACAGATAATTTTTCTAGGAGTCTAAAAGGAGCTAGATAAGGAGTTTTGGAATAACACTTGTAGGTGGGACCTAACAACATCCTTAAATGTTTCCTGAGTTGCCTGCCCCTTTTTCCAAAGATGATACATCCTCTTTTTTTACTCTGAGATCCCGTGCATGCTTCCTGCTCAGCCAGGCCAGTCTTCTTCCCCACAGGCTCATCTTGGGACAGCCTGCTCCTGCGCCTTCAAGAGTTCTTCTTAAATTATGTCCAGCCTTCTTGGGCCCTTGGTTTTTAAGGGCTGCTTCCAAGAGACTTTCCCAATCAGTGTTCTGAACAGGAAGTCCAGGGTAGAGGTTTTGTTGATACCTCTCCTTACCTCACCAAGTATTGAAAACTCTATCATTTCATGGTCACTGTGCCCAGGAAAATACATTTTGTGGGAACAAATCACCTTAGGCTTTATTTTGATACAAGCCTTTCTGGGAAAAGTATCATTTTAACAATCTGATTATGACTTACAGATTTCAAATCAAATAGTGTCTAGTAGCAGATGCAGCTGAAAATTTTGCCACCCTGAAATTTTAAAGAAAATTATTCTGGTTGCTTAGAGCAGCTTTTCCTCCAACTGTTGTTGGAGGAAAAGGATGAACCAACAGAAATTCTCCTCTGTCTTCTACATTCATTCTCTGTCTTTATTAAGAATATGAACAATTTGACATCTACCCTCAAGGTGTTATCAGAACTGTTTTTCCTTGATTCTGTAGAGGTTATGGGTGGAAGAATGTTGTATTTTAGGAGGTAGCGATTCCAAAAAAAGTTAAGCTGAGCAGGCCCAGGCCTGTGTTGTACTGTGCTGTATGGAAAGCCTGGCCTTAAAGTTCGTGCTGTGTAGTATAAATCCCATTTCTGCACAATAATCTCAGCCAGCTAACAGGCAGCTCTCTCTTGTTACTGACAATTATGCAACCTGCATGGCCTTACCTTTATCCAAGTGTACACAAAGAAGTTTTCATGAAGACATAATTGCAATTTTAATAGTAGGGAAGAAAAAAGTTGTTTTGCTGTAAAAAAATATTATCATAGGTTGAATGTTAGAAAGGAGAAGTTCTGCTATGGACAGGGTCGACAAGGTGTATGCACAAGGAATCCTGCTTGATTCTGCACTGCTTGGGGCAGAGTGCAGACTACTGCAGAGTGTTAGCTCTAATAAATAGCATTTTAAATGATAACTTAAAGAGTCTAAGTGGTTTTCTACTGAGATCATAATGAATAATGCCCTTTTCCTAAAACACTGTTTAACATAGCTGGTATTAATGAAGCAAAACTATCCCTGCAGTGCAGGTCTGACATTTTCCTATGAACTTGGATATCCACAGATGTAAAACTAAGTTCATGTAACAGCACAGGTATTAGGTCTTTGCCCGCAGGAAACAGCAGGCAATTAAAGTTTGCTTACACCTCTTCCTTAGAGACTTTTCTTTTGTTCCTGCCTGTATGTTGCTCACTTTATCCCTTTTATCTTTTCCTCTGAAGCATCTAATTATTCTTGATTTAATCCTACCTATGTAGGCATAACCCTCATGCTTTTTTCATAAATCTTGTTGAACAGAGAGAATACTTCTTTATAATGATGCTTAGGCTGGCTTTTACCAATACTGATCCTGTTGCTGAAAAGGTAAATTGGTGCCACAAAATTCTCTCACTTTGAAATCGTATGCTTGTGATTATCTTGTATCCTCTGAAAAGGGATTGGGGGTTGGGGATTATATGCAATGATGATTATCAGATGGTTAGGCTGGGGCAGCCCTGGAACTAAGGGCAAGGAGGTGAACAACCTCAAAGCCTACAGTCAGGACAAAGGCATCAGAATTGGAGAAGTGAGATGACAGAAAAAAAGAAGTTCAGGGCTCCAGATTTTGCGTTTGGCTAATGAAGGGATATCATCCGTTGGTCCCTAGCTGATGTACATCCGTGTGGTGGAATAACAGAGTAAATGTGAGGTCTATGCATATAGGAAGTCTTAAAGACAAACTTCAAGATGCTCTAAGGGCAGCAAGACAGATACTACCAGCTAGAACACTCCGTGCCACATGTTATGCAGTGTAAAGAAGAACACAATGCTTGAATACCTGGGCAAAAAGGTATAAAACACAGTGCCACTAGGATTTAAGATGTAAAAAAAAAGAAAACAAAAAAGATGACAACCAGTATAAGGTAAAATGGATAAAGTTCTGAAGCTGACAATAGAAGCATCTCTGAATTTTCATTATACAGCAGATATTACTCTATTAAACTACCTCTTTTCTCCTATGAAGAGCCTTCAGCAAAATATATTTTGGACACAGTCATCAAAGTCCTGTAAGAACAAGAGAAAACTAGTTACTTAAATAGATGGAACCAGATCCTGTAACTGTTCTTTTCTTGGAATTTTGGATGATCTAATGTAAAAGGGAAAGTGTTATTTGGGAAATTAGTTTCAAACTCGAGCTCTTGCAATTTTTTATTCCATAGAATTTTTATCCCCAGAGCTGAATATAATTTAAATTTTTTGTTTCTCTAGTATTCATTTTATTTCCTCTATATATGTAATTACCAAGTTTTCTGCTTTACCAAAATCACACACAATATAGCTGGTTCTAAAAAAAAAAAATTTTTGATTTTTGAATAGCAAATCAGCAGAAATGCAGGATTGTGATTTGGCTGGTAAGCCCTGAATTCCTTTTTTTTTTGGTTTTGTTTATTTGTACACATCATATGGCATGCTAAGCTCATTCCATTTTCACCCTGAGGCTTCTTCTCCGCTAGAGTTCAAACATAAGGCAAGTCTTTTCCAATGAGACAAATTTGTATCCTACAAGGTTGTTTTTTTCAAACAATAATTTTAAAGAAGAACTGACATCTTTAATTTCCATAGTTTTTTTGCTCTCCAGTTACTTGTGAAATTTATGGCTTCTGGGTTTTCAAGAGGATATTCATCATGTCTTTTTGTACTAAACAAAAACAAAATATGACTAAAAGAAAAAAAAGGGTCCTTGTAGAATTCTTACCTATTTTTTCTCTTTTGCTTCCTTCTTACAATTATAACCCATTGACTTAGGAATTCTCTCTTCAATATGTGAGATAAAATGTTATATACATAGGCCACAAAAGCCTGAGAGAAGCACTGACAAAAGACTAAGGAATGCATTTGGAGTCTGGAAAATAGTGGTTTCATTATATCTGTATTCCTCACCACTAGGCTAGCACATTGTTTTCCCTCACTGTATATTTCCACAGCCAATCAAGCAATCTCTTTGTACATTTTTCCTCAAGGTTTCTTTCTTCTCAAGCAAACATAAAAATAACCACAATGCTGAGAAGAGGGCATAAATGTTCATAAGATGAATTTCAAAGTTGCTGAGAGTGCAGTCTAGTATAGAATTTTAAAAATTTTCCCCTAGACTGTACTACTCTCTCCCAAAACAATGTTTTTCTTTCATGTGTATTTGCACAATTATTTTCAATTTGCATTAGAAAACTGTGAAAATAATGTAGTTAGCAAAACCACAAGTATTTAATTTTTATTAGTTTTGGTTGTTTGGTTGGTTCCTTTTGAATTCCTTTAAGTCTGTCTGCATGACAAGTGCTAGCTTTTCTCAAAAGCCAGCTTTAAGAACAAGACTAAAGGACCAGCAACATATTTTCCTTTTTTCATTTCAGTTCACTTGCTTATCAGTTGAGCCCCATAGCCCATACATTGCATTTTCCCTGAGCTCCAAGAGACATTGGTAGCCGTTATTTTTACATTTATCCAGACAGGCAATCTTTGCCGCTGTACTGGGTGCAGGTGCCCAGGCATTGACAGTGGGGCTGCAGGGGCCTCTGTGAGGTGGAGCCAGGGTTACCCTGTGCCTGACATGGATGGTTCCAGCTGGCTCCAGCCAACACAAAACAGGGAAAGGCTGAGCACAGCAGCCAAGATGGTCGTGCCTCAGGTAAAATGTATTTAAGAAATAATAAAAAAAACCCAGATAGACAGTGGAAGAGGGGACAAAAAACCCCAAGTGAAAACAGCAGAAAAAACACCAAAGTCAGAAAAGGAGAAGGTGCTCCACAGTGGAGCAAATATCCACACTGGGGACTGTGGAGGACTCCACATCTGAGCAGATGGTTATTCCTGAATGGACTGCAGGCTGCAGAGAGCCCATGTTGGAACAGAGGATGAGAATGAAAGAAATAGCTAAGAAAAAATGCTCTGTATTAATGATACCCTCCCCTAAACACACAAAAAGACACTGCATCACAAGTTACCTCTCCAAAGGGACTGAGTGTAACCTGAGAAGGTAACAAAGTGATGGGGAGGACAGGAGTAGAGAGTGATGGAGCAAAGATGGTCACAAGCCGTTGTCATGGAAGGCTTTGATCACCACATTATTTCCTAGAAAGAAATATAAGCAATCCTGCAGATTTCTAGATGATGTCAAAACCAGTGGTTTAACACTGATGATTAGCAAGTTGATTAAATGAATAAGAAAAAAAATGTTGGCAATATTAAGATTGGTGACAAACTTGACTGCAGAAATCAACAGATGGTGGTGTTTTAGCTACTCAGAGGAGTAAGGTAAATGAAAAAAAGAATTGCAAACTTGAACTAGAAGAATACAGGTTTCATTTTCATTAATGAATGAATAAATGAATGAATGGATGAATCTGGTTGCATTTCCCATGGGAAGCTGCCTGAAAAGCAAAGATATCAAGGACAGATCTTGGACAACCTTCTTCAGACACAAGAACAGTCCATATCACTGTGCAGAAGGTCTGGTGCAACATGACTCCAGGTTGGCTGAATAGAGAACACCTGACTCAGCTTAAAAAAAACCCAAACCAAACCAAAACAAACAAACAAACACAAAACAAAATAACAAAAAAAACCACACACACAAAAAAAACCCAGGAGGTATAAATGAGGACAGGATATCCAGAAGGAATATCTAAACATCACCTGAGTATGAGGGATGGAATTAGGAAAAACAGTGCTCAAGTAGAATTGAAAAAAACCATGGAAGAAAGAAGAGGTCTTTCTGCTATATCAACAACAAAAAGAGAATTAGGAAAAACTGTGGCTTGCTGTGAATTAATCATTTTCATTTAAAAGAACAGTTTAAAACTCCTCTGTGATCACTCTGTGATTCTCAGATCTGCACCTAAACATTTGAAAAAATGAACACAAAGATAACATTTTCTAAATTCAAATATTCATAATTTCTTAACAGTCTAGGGGTAATTAATAGTTTATGAAATGACTTATAGAATTGGAAATAGTATTCAGAAGCTGATTCATGTTTTAAATTTGTTGATATACTGCCCTGTCTATAAGTCTATTAATTTTACTTCTGCTATTAGATATTGATCTAATATCTAAATCCCAAAGCTATTAGTCTGAAATATTAAAAAAAAAAAAACTCTTGATGCATTTGTGAGTTTAATTTTAAATGCAAATCTCAAGATAAATTTTATAATTTTATTTCTGAGAATCTCACAAAGCTAGATCTTTTACTATCAAATTTTGTTTCTTTAGTCTTTGAGGTTTAAAATATTTTCCAAAAATAATTCCTATCATTACAAAAATTATTTTAGAGCCATCAGTCATTATTATAGTGGATAGTGGTAAGGGCGCGGCGCTGCAATCGCCGAGACCCGGGTTCGATTCCCGGTCAGGGCCACTCCCCGGGCAGGTGGGGAGAGATAGCCCTGTAAAGGCAATCCACCTACGTCCTTAGGACCTCGCTGCCACCGTCCAAGCTTGCTTGGCCCCGGCAGATGAACCTCAGGA
>VXAW01009206.1:76809-106787 GCA_013399735.1 Tyrannus savana
TTCTGCTTTATATTGTGAAATCATTTCTCATTCATTCGAATTCCATTAATTTGCTGTGCTCATGAACAAGGTCTATGCTCTCCCCTGTATTATTTTTTCCTGGTTTGTTCTCTCTGCCTTGCATTTTTTCCTGCCTGCAATACAACTTCTGTTTTAGGTTTGTTCTGACACTAAGCTTTATCTAGCAGCAAGAATAACAGCTCCCGAGGTAGATCCTATGCCTCTTTCCAAAGATCTCTTTTTATTCGAAATTTAACAGTCAAGAATGTCTTCCAAGGATACAATGTAATATTTCTCTCGAACCCACAATTGTTACACCCTAGTCCAGAAGCTCCACACTTTAATAAATTGTACACTTTAATTTTAGACTTCAAGAGATTTCGTCCACACAAACCATTGCAAAGTCTTTGATTCTTTGATACCTTGAGTTCACATCTCAAGAAAAACTACACATTTTTTTCTATGAGATTTCCTTTAGTTTGGTGAGACAGTGTTTTGGCAAAAAAGGTTTTACAGAAATAACGTGCAACTTCCCAAAGGCATTGCAACAGATTACTGAGATTAGCAAGCATTGCTGTAGTAAGGAAACCTTTGTTACACACAACAAACACAAACTCCATACAACTTAAGTGAAATACAGAACAATAGGTGTTTAATTTGCCCACAGGAGTAAAGGAAGAGACATTAAGAGAAGAGAGAATAAAGAGAGAAAGAGAGGAGAGAGACGTATTTACCACTCTGAAAGTTAAAACCACAGGTCAGGATGATAGAGGCCAAGGGGGAAATGGAGACCTCATCTGTGCCACTCCCCCCCAAGGTGGCACCTTTGGTTCACTGCCACTCACTGTCCCCTCAGCCAAAGTGAGGGGTGCTACAGCCACTTAGAGGTTCCAGGGGGATGGTGTGGGCGGGCCACCAGGCAGCCTTATTGACTGACAGCCCAGCCACATGGCTTTTGGCCATGTGCTTTTGGCCATCTTGGCTACTGGTCCAGGGCTTGGCCATTCTCCACTCTCCCCTCCCACAGACAACATGGTTTATTTGACCTGTTAATCAAACAATCCAGTGAGATAAATATCTGGTCTCTGATAACAATTCATCTTGGGAATCTTGATTTGGGGAATTTTCTTAGTCTACAGTCAATATAGTCTTGAAAGGTCTTCAAAGGGAAAGTTTGTACCTTGAAACTGATAGGTGCTCGTTTTTGTCTTTTAAAGTGTTTTTATCATCTGCAAAAATAGGTGTGATCTGTTACTAAAGCATGTTTGAGACTTCATTCCTTATCCTGTATTTCTTTACTTCAGGGTATCTTCTGACGTAGGCTGATTCTTTTGTTTGCCATTTCTTCTCTCTTTATACTGATGGGAGGCTATTTCAAAAAAAAATCTCATAAAGGGAAAATAGTAAACTACATAAGCGTAAACAAGCAATTTTGTACTACTATAAAATCCCTTTACCGGTGAAAACCAATAAATAGATCAGAAAGAAGGCAATCTTTCCTACACAGAGGACAAGTGTTACAGCGAGATGAGAAAGACAGTCAGGAAAAGGAGTGAAAATAGACTAAAATAAGTATAAAGCATTAACTAAGGTATCATTACTTACCTAGCATCCAACATTATTAGCTCTTAAATGACAGAGTTGCTGGAATAAATTAATAGAGTTAAAGCAAAATGCTTTGGTGCAAAATGCATTGTTGTAATAGAAAATATGTATGAATATTTATGTGTATGTACAAACCCACACACACCTCACACATATAGATTTATAAGCTAGGGATTTAGAGATCTTTGTGATGGGAAAGTTTAGAATACCAGTAAATAGGGCCAGTCTTAAGTTTTCCTAAAGTCCTGAACAACTGCCTTCAGCATGATCTCTACTCACTGTCAGTATCTAACCACAACTTTACAAATATCCAAAACCCATGTGAGAAATCTCTTCATTTTTTGCTATTGCCCAGAGTTTTCCTCTTGCCTAAAGAAATTTCCACAATACATAAAAATACATAAAATTCTATTTTACAATAGAATTTGTATTCTGAAACAGTAGAACATTAATAAAAATAATACAAAAATAGACCCTCATTGATTGAACATGAGGAAATGGTAACTAACTTTCGTAGACAAAAAGAAGTTTTCATACTGACTAATTTCGTTCATTTTATTCCATACAAAATACATCTAGCCTTGGAAGACAGCTCAGGCATGATAGTCAGCATTCTGGATAGAGAAAGTGTCATACAGAGGACGGAGGAGTTACATCCCTACCTGCCTCCTCAATATTTCAAGTGCTTACATAAAAATATAGAATTTCTTTTTTCTTAGTAGTTTCAAGAGGAATGTATTAGTGGCAGTTTCTATTGTTGTTTTAATCAAAAAGTTCATAATTATCTAAATTGATATAAAGCCTACATCAGTGTGTGAACCTGAATTTTATATGCTGTGATACTAAGTTTTTGGCAGGCTCCATTAAAGGAAGACACATCCACTGCTTTGGTTTTCCCTTGGCTTCTGGGCAAGAGGCTGTGGAACACTGACCCAGCAAAGATGCAGAAGTCATCTTCAGATTCCTGCTGGGTATTCTAAATAAATACTTATCTCTATAGGAGTTTAAGAAGTTAAAGAGAAGAATTATTTAGAAGAATTTATAGAATTCTGTTTTCAACACATTTGTGTTGACAAACCAGTAATACAAAGATGGTGGGGACTCACCTGAATATTTGCTAAACTATCAATCGCAGTTTTTGTACTATTAGGGTACAAAACCAAAACAAAACAGGAAAAACAAAAACCAAATTAAATAAATAAAAAAAAAATTAGAAAAGACCTAGAGGGAATTTAGACAGAGGAACTTAATATATAGTCTAGTCAGTCCAAACTCTGTCATCTGGCAGAAAATCATTAGCTATTGCTAACGTTTTGAAGCCATGGATTGCAGCCCAGATATTTAGCTACCTGCAAGTAATAAGGAAAGGCATTAGGCTAGCAGTTTTTAATAGAGCTAGTTTTGGTCCCAGGAATTTTTAATACTATTACAGTATAGGGCACTTGAAAGTTAAGCATGTTTCCATCTCCTTTGTTACGGTAGTGTGCTTAAACTGGGCATAATTTGTATTAGGTTTATTTGTGTTTGCAGAATGTTTTCCTAAACAAGGCCAAATGAGCATTTCATTTAGGTCTGCAGTGAAGAAAGAGTGGTGAGGTTGCTATACTGACTGTACCTGAACTTCAATACTAAAGCTGTCTGCATTCAGGGTTTTTTTTAAGTGAAAAAACATGTAATAATAATTTACAGAATTGCACACAGCCACCAATAAATATGCTAGGTATTAGAGAAGTTCTCAGTGCTGCCCTAGGGCAACCTGGAGTGACAGGGTCTAGAATAATGCAGACATTTAACAAATCTTCTCTGGCACAGTATAGAATTGATTGTTTGTAAACTAAATATCATAAGCTCACATAAACTTGATATGGAAAAAGATGTGGTAGGTTAAGATCTGTAGAGGAGCTTCTAATTTCTCATAACACTTCAAAGGAAAGCCCTTTAAAAATTGCTTCAGACTTTTAGAAATGCTTACATGTACACATCAAACACAAGACACAGCACAAGCTTCACAATGTTTAAAGTTGTTTTAAGCAACAAATAGGTACCATAATTAACTCAGTTTTTCAAAATGCATAGAATCAGAGAAAAAGAGCACTTTGGTTATGAAGGGCCAGCAAAAGCAGGAAAGTGACCTCATAGAATATATATTCTTTTTGCTGTTTTCTTTTGCTTTATAGCACTGAGAGACTTTGAAAGACTGAGATGAATTTTCTGTGCTGCAAAAAATAATTCTCCACTCTGTTAAGCTGAAAATTTCAGGGCACTACTTTCATCATTGTAAAAGTGAACTCAATATCTTACCTTTATGAAGTTAAAAATAATCCTATTAACACGGTAGACTTCCATATAAACACTTTCTTTGCATGTTTGCCATTACTTGAGCATCCTCATCACTGTTTCAAGAAATCACAGTAATAAGGATGATGATGATGATGATAAAGTAGAAACTGTACTTTGAAAAACTTAGCAGTCATCTATGTTGTAACTGGTCTCGATAGTCCCCTTTTATTTATTTATCCTACCCGTATATCACATAAATATTCACTCTCATCTTAAAATATAAAGGCCTTATTACAAATCATATTTCTAAGATTTTAATTTACATATTTTCTGGTATGTGTTTTTTCTGCTGTCTTGTGTTTGCATAATATATGGTTGAAGAAGACAACCATATGAAAATTTAAACTATGAAATGCATAGCATAACTTAAATCAGACTCTTTTTGTCTGTAAAAGAGCATATGTTTTGAATTTCCAGTAAGTCCGGCAAAATAAAAGCTTAATATACATGCCAGCTTTGTAATAATTTTATAATCAATTCTAGAAAGAGTAATATATTAGAATTATTAGAATACTGGTGCTTTTGCTTACTTGAAGAAAAATTCCTTCCTTCCTTCATTTCTTCATTCCTTTCTTCTTTCCTTCCTTCCTTCTTTCCTTCCTCCTTCCTTCCTTCCTTCTTCCATGTTTTTTCATGAAGATACATACAATATTAGAACTAAATGAGTTGGAAAAGATATCACGTGTATTCTTAAAAACATTAATGTCTTAAGGGATATTTAAAACAGAAAAAAAGAACTAGAGAGCATTTTATTTTGCACTATGAACTTGGCAGTGTAGCTGGAGAAGTCAATTTTATATTTTTAATTGTATAATTTTTAAAAAAGCTAAAACCATTTTTTACTTGAAAAAGACATTAATATTTATATTACATGTTATTGTTTAGAATATAAAATAATGGGATGTTATAGAAATTAAAAAACTAATACAGGCTAAAATGTTGCAACATTTTAGCTTTAAGAACTGGTCAGTATTTAGAGGCATATAAGATGTTTCTGATGAGGAAGGTGTCTTCTTCAGACTCCTCCTTCAATGAAGGGTGGTAGGACACAGGACAGAAGGGAGCTTTTTAGGAGTTACCCCCTGCCCACTCTCTGGTATGCTCAGGAAGATTTAATAGAATCACAGAATAGTAGAATCATAGAATCAAGAGTGTTGGAAAAGATCTCCAAGATCATCAAGTCCAACCCTTGATCCAACACCGCCATGTTTACTAGACCTTGGGATGGCTGTCTCACAGCCTTTCCTTCAACACCGCATCATATACTGCTCCCTTCCTACCTGTCCCTGACTGAGATACAAAACAAACCGCCTTAAAATATTAGTTATGCATAGCATATATCATTACAAGCCCTAGTGAACCCAAGTACTCTCAAATTTGCAGATTTTAAGATTTCATAGAATAGAATATAGAATATGCTGGATTGCAAGGGACCCATTAGGATCATTTAGTTCAACTCCTGGCCCTACACAGGAAAGCCCCAAGAATCACATCATGTGCCTGGTTTGAACATTGTCCAAACACTTCTTGTACTCTGTCAGGCTTGGTGCTGTGACCACTTCCCTGGGGACCCTGTTCCAGTGCCCAATCACCCTCTGGGTGAAAAATCTTTTCCTGACATCCAATGCAAACCTCCCCTGACACAGACTCAGGCCATTCCTTCAAGTCCTGTCACTGGTCACCACAGAGAAGAGATCAGTGCCTACCCTTCCTCTTCCCTTCACAAGGAAGCAGGCAGGGCAGATTGGGGGGGGAGGGGTGAAAAAGAAATAAATGGTGCCAGTACTCACCTCTTAACACTTACACAAATATTATATGGCTGAAGCTACAATACACACATCCTAAATTGATAAAATCTCTAGACTGACCCCAAAAGACATAAGCTCTTCTAACACTGACACCCAAGTACTTAACCTTCTTTCCCTACTTTAGTCTCTTCTTCAAATAATGGTTCTTCCAGGGACGTGATTGCAAAAACTCTGCACTTCCTACTGCACACAAATTAGGATGTGAAAATCAATGTGTCTGTCCTCAAGGAGCTGCATTCTGGCCTTATGACCTCACACAGTTTCCAGGTAGCTACTCAGCCTACTGGCCTAACTCGTTATCTTAACACGCTCCACATTCACATTCTATTTTTTTAGGTGCAGTCCAGTCCTGAACTCACCTTTAACTGACTTTCAGCTTGTAATTTTCTACCTATTACTTAACTGCTTAACCCTTGTTTTTCCACACAGTCCAGGTGTAATTTTGCTCCAGGAATCTAGTCCTTTATAAACAGATAATGCACAAAAAGAAGCCTAGCCTTATTTATTGTGTGCCCTTTGAAATATCATTTTGTCCTAAGCTGTCAGTCTTCCTGAAGAGAATTACCTATCATTGAAGTATTTTATCTTCTAAAGGCAAAAAATATTGTATTCAAAACCAGAAACCTATAGGATATATTGATGAATGAAATCAAGCTTGGAATATTCTGGGGTTTCTTTCTTTAGCTTTTTGTGTGAATTTATCCAATGTAGAAGGAAAAGGGAAACCCAAAGAAAAAAAAGACTTCAAAATACAGTGATGAATAAATCTGCACTGGAAGTTTCCTATGAATGAATGAGAAACACAGAAGTAGCTGTCCAGCCACAGATTCAATAGGTAATATAACCATTTCAAGCCCAAAAATAATAGTTTGAAAATATTTTCAGAAACTTCATTAAAACAAATATGTCAACTAGCACAGAAAATTTATTTGAATCAAGTAAAATTCAATTCTTGCAGGCACCTTCTAGTCAGAGGAATTGGCATCAGGGGATATAAGCTTCAGGTCTCTGAAGGAAGATGCAGTGAAAGAAAACAGTAGCACCCGGTTTCTGGTTTGTGGTGGGAAGTGAAGGTGGGTCATTAGGAGTGATACAAACCAATGTTAGCACAGGTAGTAAGAGTCAGAGCAGCATGTGTTGGCATCAAAACTTGGTAAAGGATATCAGAATTCATTCAGAGCCTTGGAACCTTTTTAACCCTCTCCCACACCCACTCTCTAGGTTTGAAGGTTTGAAGCTTGAAATGCATTAATCTCTGTAATTTTCAGAAGTGAAGGAAAAAGGATTCAGAAGAACACTGATCCATCTGCCTGACATGGTTTGGGGTAAAGGGTCATTACCCAGACCAGCAGCGTTCTTGCAGCTGAGCTGCAGTCTCTCTTATCTCCCCCGGTATGGTCGTAGTTTGTCTCACGCAGATGTTAAGCATCGGCCGAGCTCATAATTAAAGACAAGAGGCAAGTTGCACAGAATAGCAGCTGTGGATCTTAGGGGCTGATCTAACTTTATTTTACAAAATGGAAGGTTTTTATAGGGCAGATAAGGAAGGTTCTGGAAAAGGGGAAAGGTATGCAAAAACTTGGACAGGGCATTGGTCAGGATTAGGGATTGACAGACACAAAAGAGGGGGGATACATGAATCTTCGGATAACTTTTAAGTACCTAATTGGAAAGGCCAGATGCCTGGACCAGACACTGTCCAATCAAAGGCAGCCTGCTCTTCTCCTGTGAGAGAAAGCTTACAGTCTAACAGAGACAGTCTATTTATCTTATACTGTCTGGCCCACATCGCCAGAAGTTTTTTCTTTCCACCTCTTAAAATCCTCTTCCTCCTCCTGTTCACCCCCAACATCTGCCAACCATTGATCACTCATTATTTCAAAAAAATGAAGCAACAAAAAATGAAAAACATGAGAATTGGCACACAAAATGGTCTAAAGCTCATAAAACATCCCTCCACAAAGGTTACATTAAGTATTCTCTTGTTTATATTTACTATATGCATTAGAGTGTTCTGCTAACTTTATACTTTCAAAGACTTTAGACCAAAATGCACAAATTATTTTGAGCAGAGAATAGGTAACTGTTACTTGTATAAAAGGTAGTATAAGCCTTTCATCTTCTTCACAGCATGCTTTAAAAACTGGCATCAAAACATAACTACTCCCAAAGTAAATTGAAAGCAAATACATACACACAACTGCAGTCTCATTAAAAGTTCCTAAAGTATCTGTGTCTACAGAAACGAACTACCTTTATCCTGAGGGCAAAATAGTTTCTACATTCTTCTGACTTTGCCTTTGTCTTTCAACTTCAATTGTAAATCTACTTACATAGAATATGAAAGGAAAACATGTTATCTTAGTCTGAGTTAGAAAAAAAAAAACAACAGGATAAAGAAGACAGGGGTAAAATCAATGAAAACGTAATTTTATAATTAACTTTTCAAATAATTAGCGATCATTTTCTACTACAATAATTAAAGTAATTAAATAATAAATCAATAATATTTATTTATTGATGTACCAAATAAAAAACACTATACTACCGAACAGGTAGGTCTCTGGATCTGCAAGGAAGAGCAACGTACTATAACCTCATGGTGGAAAAAGAAAAGCTCCTTTACCTGTTGCACCACACTTAAGGTGCTCTAAACTTGCAGTGTTAAGGGCCCTCCACCTGCAGCTCCGTAGCCTGCCATTCATTGATTTGTTACCTTATGATCTCTCATCTCCACATCCTAAGGCTGCTGTACAGTGCCATTACCCTGGTGTCCCAAGTACTCTTACGCTCAGGGCCCAGAACCAGTAGCGTGTGAATTGTTATCATGCTGGATTTCTTACAGAAAATAATATTTCTTACAGAAAATAATATCCCTGGATTCTCAGGGTTTTTCGTTGTAGCTTTAGTCTGTAACTCTGCACTAAGAACCTTTCTATGTACTCCTTGTAACTTTTAGCCTATTGTATCACAGGTACATGCAAAGTTTTAGGAGTGAAGGAGCTGAAGAGGTGGCACAAGCTGAATCTGTTTTAGCCATGATGGTACCTGGCGAGAGTCTCCCTGTCTTTATCTTGACCCACAGGTTTTTCATGAGGAGAAGGAGCGAGTGAGCAAATAGACGGCCTTTGGCTGCTGTTAAAGCTAGCCCACTGCACCTATAAAATCATATTACAAGAAAGTCTAGAGATAACAATAAATTAATAATCTTTTTAGTATTTGTTATTACCTAGTAATATACCTACACAGAATGTAATGACTAGTTAGTGGGCAGTACCCAACCCTAATTACAAATAACACAAATAACACTGATGGAATTATAGCCAGAAACTAGAACAGTTGTACTAGTGAGAAAGCATCATTACTATGTGGTGATGGACAAGATGCCAAGAGAAGGAGACTTATCTGGGGTCCCTATTGCTATTCATGGTAGGCCACTGAGGAGGATGTTTCGATTTTCTTTCTCTTCCATTTTATTTTTTCATTTCCATGTTCGATTGGGTTTTTTTTTTGCTTAGACCTGTGCGGCTGAAATTGATGCATCCATTAGCTGTAGGGCCCATAAAGGAGTTTCTGCAACTGTAAGATTCTCCCAATTTTGTTCTTCACAGCATACGTGACAGAGGGGTTTTGTTTTGGTTTGTTTTATGTTTTTTTGTTTGTTTGGGTTTTTTTTTATTTATTTTTGGGGGGTTGTTTGGTTTGGTTTGGTTTGGTTTGGTTTGGTTTGGTTTGGTTTTTTTGTTCCAACATTAATAGAGGAATGGAATAACAAAACTGATGAAGTTCTCCTCCACAAATTATTTGCAGTTAAAATTGTGTTAACCCTGATTGCAGTAAGAAGTGAGTGATAGGATGAATAAAGAAATCAGGTTTTTTTGAAGAATAGTTTACAAAATAATCATAAGGATTTTTTCCCTCACAATTCTGTTCTGAGTTGACAATACACCTTACATTTTTTGTTTAAAGATGCAAAAAAGAAAAAAAAAAGTAGGTCTTTCTTAGCTTCAGTTTTAGTTTCTAGAAGAGTTTTAACAGATTAAAAAAATCCAAGCAAACCCCCTCAAAATCCACTCAGTCCATATTTTAATCCTTCACAGAATATTTGAGTCACTGTTTTAATCAACAACTATATTAAAAATACATGCCATTTGTCAGAACACCTGTGGGAAATAAAACTACAGCAAAAAGGAGAAAATATTTAATAATACAAATAATTATCTTTTGAAAAAACGAAGAAGCCAATCTGAGGAATAGGTGAAAAATCCACAAAGAAATACTATGAAGAAGTAATCTCATACCACAATTTAATAAGGATACTCTTTGATAACAATAAAAATCAGTTTGAAAAATACAATATAGAGATATTAACTAATCAAAAATGTGGTCTACAGGCATGTTTTTTACCAATGAAGTGAAAATCAGAGGTTTTTTGAGATCTGAATCATAAAAGAAAAGCCATCTGGGAAATTATAAGACTAATCCAAGAACCTGGCACTGCTCATAAATATTTAGTTATAAGAAACAAAATTTTCAGCCTTCTCTGATAGCCAGTTTTGTATCTGGAGTTAAAACCCCCAGTAACTTGTAAAATGGAGGTTCTTTTCTAAGAATCCATAGCTAAAATTCTATGCCAGATTTCATGTCTTGCTGTAATGATCCTTTTAATGTGTTACTGGTCAGAGTGGATTTATTGGCATTTGTTAACCTCTCCCACTGAACTTCTTATCCTCTCCATAGAACTAGACAATGAGAAATACCAAATCTCTGTCATGTAACGATAAAAATGCCAGGCCACTCTAAGACCTGACATGCCCATACACATGGATCATGTTTGCCTCCAGTCCAGATCACGTGAAAGGAAAAGAAGGTGTTCCATGATTCCATGTTATCTCTTTTTTTTTTTTTTTAATAATTATATCATCAAGTAAAGTATTTAGCTACTAATAAATTAAATTAATATTACTATAATCATAATTTAGCTGGGTATAATTGTGTGGTATAACCACAGTTTCATACAGATAATAGTTAGTATTTACAAGCAAATAGTTATTCAGAGAAATCCTGGATTTAGGAGAAAGAAAACATAAAGTAAATGACATACTCATTTCTTGGCAAAAAATAAGAGATCCAATCATAAGTGTCATACTTCTCTCAGCAAAGAACTTGATACACCAATAACACACTCCAAATCCCCTCTAAAATTAAATCCAAAGACCTGTGGATATGAAAAACATAGGAGAGGATAACATCAAAGAAATGGATAGCTTGTATCAGTTTAACCTGTGAATTATTTTAACAATTGTCATAGCTAAACCAATAATATGTCTGGTTAGGCAGTAAGATGTAATTGTAACTAAGATTTTAATTAGATTAGCAGTAAATTCCTGATTTGGTAAATAAGCTCTGGTTCTTATGGCCCACAGCAAGATTTTGAGTGTAACAGCTGACAGATATGAGAAAGGATTTATGGAATTTCCTCTTCTTTGAGTACATGGTGTTGCACCACAGGTGGAATATGGTTATGTGTCTTACATTTTACTAAGCATCTATGCTTAAGTAATTGAACATTTTTTGGTTGATAAATTCTTATGTTGTCATCTATTACTTGTTAGACTCACAATAACAAGGAGTTGTTAATTTCATTTGAATTTTCAACTTAATTTCTTCGATGCAAAATTAATTGTACTATTCTGGTTCTTATTTATTTTTTATTCTCACGGTTAACTCTATGTCATAGCAATATTCTTATCAGCAAACTTTTGTTTGCCATTTCCCACCTCAAAGTTGTTATGTGACTTTGAAGGTTCTTTGAAACCACTGTTTGCACAGACAAATTAGCATGTGATTTTTGTTACCTAACTTTAGACATCTAAAATATAATTAATACTAAGTTCCCTTTATAGCCAGGAAGGAGAACTTAGGTTATAAGTGATTGGCTGCCACACGTTAAATATTTATATTAGGACAAGATTAAGTATTCTACAAGTCTCCGTTTCTGCCAACAAAGGCAGCATAAGTGACTAGTTGATGTCTACTTTTACTCAAACAGAGTCTACACTTACCTGTTATCCTTAGGTTTGAATGCAATCTTAATATGTTTTAACTCATTTTGTTTTTTGTTTTTTTAGCAGCAATGATGCAGAATAAAATCAATAGTGTCATCAGGACAGGAGCTGAAGGACACATGGAAAACTGATGTGTAAAGAGGATAATGCCACACAACTTCCAGGTATTATTTCTGGGTTTAGGATGGATTGGCTATAATGTTAAGCAAATACATTAGCATCAGACTGTAACTTTATTGACAAAGCTGTTGTACAGCTCTGAAAAAGCATACAAATTAACACATATATATGTGAGAAGGAATGGGCAAGAAAATGTTTTAGAGACTTTGGAGAAGTGATTTCCAGTAGCATATATACATGTTGGAGTAGGAAAGCTAAACAGTACTACTTGCTCCTTCATTTTTTCTTTGAAATACATGCTCATAACCCATACAACCATACTTTATTGTTTATTTGTCTTCAGGTTTAGAAAGATCTGTAAGAAACTGAAGTACATTTTAGACAAGGCCAAGTTAAGAACTGGGATGCTATAAGGTCATTTCTGTTGCACAAACCATGTCTTATTTCATTTACATGAAAATATGTATACAATTTTTTCCACAATGCAATATAAACAGAAGAGGCTTTTTCGTGTTTAGATTTTCCATCATTTCTCTCAAAATAGTATATACAAAGAATCATTGTCTTTGTTTCTACCAATAAACATTATTGCTTTTTCTGGTTTCAAGTTTTCTATTTCTTTTACCGAATTACCGTCCCTGTCACAGATACCTCTTCATTCACAATTGATTTTATGAAAACTGAGTTTGTCCAAATCTTTGCTTGGTACTGACCTGAGGGCCTCATGTGAGGGAAGAATGTTTCCTTCCCCCTCCCACCCCTGCCCCATTTTGCAATTTATGAAAATCTTCTTTCCATTCATCCCCAACACTGACTCATTACTTGATTGACTCCTCTTATGGTATTCATTTACACTCTCCATTCAGCATTCCATTGCAGCTGATCATAACAATATGTAAAAGAGAATATTTAGACAAAATATTTAGACAAAATATTGTAATAAAAATGGTATATATCAGTAGCTAGTTGTACAGTTTGTTTTTTCTTATTAACAATTCTTTTCATTTTCTATGTCACTTGAGCTCTATTTTGTAAGTAGTAACTGAAACAACAGAAATGAGATATTCTGTCTTTGGACAATCCTTGCAAGATAAACTGTACATAACTGTGAAATTACAGCACTTTAGCTTTTCCAACCACCTGGAAAGCTGTTCAAGAATTCTGAAGTCAAATATACATTTATGAAAACCATTATAAGGCTAGATTAGATGGGGCTTGGAGCAACCTCTTCTAAGGCAAGGCATTTCTTTTCATGACAGGGGAGTTGGAACTAGGTGATTTTTAAAGTTCCTTCAAACTAAATGATCTCTATGATTCTGTGATTCTATGTGTAAAGATAACCTCTTTCCTGCTCAAATAGGCAAATGAAGTCTCAGTTCACAAGTATTTGTGCTCATGCACCAAAATACCTTTCACCAGATACATAGAAGAACTTTGTTTCAAGTCCAGTTGTCACAATTAATAAGTTTAGTACAGCATAACATGTCACATATTTGCATGCATATTGAATGAAGTTACACATAAGCAATAAAAAATGTTTTTTTGGGGGAGATATGCCAAAATAGGTATTGAACACTTTCTGAAGACACCATAAATCAAAATGAAAGAATGGTGAAAAAAAATCTGAGATATTTATTCAGATCTAATTGACAACAATTTTTTTTTCCCCTGTTCTTACATTTCCTTCCCAGCTATCATATCAGCTTTTGGTGTATATCAGCAGTTGCTATTTCAGCAATTTCCACTTATTTATTTAGTCATCAGTTTTTAAACCCTGGTTCTTTCAATGTCAAAAAAAAAAAATCTATATATTTTACTCCACAGAATTTAAGAACAAACTGATTTTGAATATTAAGGTATTAAAAAAATCCAACCAAACCACACTGCTTTTCCATCTCTGTAATCACATAGGTAAATTCTTGAAAGCACCTCTCTCCATCTTTACTGTAAACCTCAAACCATTCTGCAGTATTGTTGTTTACATTTGGCATAAAGCAATTTGAAAGACTCCTCAGTTTTTTAAATGCCATAGAGCAACAGGAAAGACCAGTTGAAGGAACCAGTTTCAAAAGTAAATCAATCTTCTCTGTATCCCTTCCTTTTTCTTTAAGTGTTGGCTGCACAGTTGCATTCTTGGTAATTTTTCATATCTCTAATTGTTCTCTATTTCCAAGAATGAAAAAGCTTTAAAACTAGTTATAGGTTTGTTTTGTCCCCATTCAGTTTGAGCAATAATGCTTAAAGATCTGTAAGATTTGCCTGCCTTCATTTCTTGTTTCCCATATTTCATAAATGGTAAAGGGAAAAGGAAATACTTCTCAGTGAAGAAAGCCAGAAAGAAGTTCATGTAACTGGTTGTAGTTCTACATGGTTGATCTAAGGAAAAGAGAGAAAGTTAAAACAATTCAGCCTTTTGTCCACTATCAAATGGAGCACATATGCTGAAACCACGTGCACAATAATATCAACTTAGATCAAAAGCCAAAAGCTATAACTAGTAACTGTTTTCAGAATAAGTTCCAGACTGGAATAGATTCTAAGAAGAATCTGAAACAGAAAATGAAGTTTAGAACATCAATATCCTGTGATTCTGGATTATATACTCAGGGTGTTCACTTAACATTTAATAAAACATCAACATTCATCCACGCTGTGCAGCCCAATTTTATACCTCTCAAGTCCCTTCATGTATTCATGAACTATTTACGATTAGTGAGCTGAGTTTGAAAATGCAAATTTTGGTAGCAATATTTCCTGGAGAGTAGAGGGAACACTGGAAAAGCATGTTTTGGAAACGAGTTCAGTATTAGAAGACCAAGACTTCTTACCACCAGCCTAATGGGGAAAAAAAAAAACAAACAACAAACCCCAACAAAAACGAGCTAAAATGGAAATAAAAAAAAGTATAAAAATTGTGATACAAAAATTGAGTAAAGGGTTAGATCATGTTCCCCTTGGAGTCAAGATTTAAAAGACTAAATGGAACTGAGTTTTCAGGTGTAAATTGAAAGCATTTGATCATCTGTCATGATGTAATTACTAAATTTTATTGTTAATTTTTTATTTTGTTTTATTTGCATATTATAGCCAATAGAAGCAATGGAACCTAAGGTGATAGGCATTTTTATGCATTCTATGTTGGCTGCTTATGCCTGCTATTTTTCTCTTGTTCATGTTTATAAGTAAAATAAATTAAGGAAAAAACAAACCAAAAAGTACAAAACAAATCACCTCCCGCCAAAACTCCCAAGTATTTCCTGTACAGACTGAGAGAAATACTCTATAATGCTTGCTCGGTTTAGGACTCAAGATATTTTGAAGTTATGAAGCCTTGGTACCAGGGGAGGAATGACAATTGTGACTGGGGTCAACAGAATGCCCAGCAATTACCAGGTAAATCCACGGTGACCAAGGAAATCTGAGGCCAAGCTGGGAACTCAAGTCATCATGGCAGTGCTGAAATCAGCAAGAAATAAGGCCCAGCACAGCATACTGCTGATGTAGCTCAGGTTAGGACTGAGCATAAATGCAATGTGTGGGTCAATAGGCAGAATTAGCACACACAGGGGCCCAGGGGAGGCATCTGACAGCTCTCCAGCAGTATATAGCTTTCTACTTCTCACTGCTCTTTATGGAGATTGTTCTGTATTTAGAGAGGTTTGGTCAAGGTCACACAGCTGTACTATATCATAGCTGGCTTTCAACACAAGCAGCTTAACCTAGGAGAAAATGTTGAAAAGAATTATGGAAAAAGACTGTTATAGGCTGGTCAAGTCAGCTAAAGCCTCTTGATGCACTCAGGACTCTGACAGAAAACTTCTTTATTATAAAAAAATAGAAGTTGTCTATTTTCTTCTAATATTGTTTTAAGTAGATCCTGAGCCAAATATGAGAGAAAATTTACTGACATTTCTATTGAATGAATTACTTCAGAAAATTTTGGCCTCAAAAAACTAATTCAAATTTGATTCTAAGATTTCTTGTATATCTAATTTCTCTACAGTTGCCATTTTTTTTTTTGTATCAGAACATTTCAGCACCAATTTATTCCTCCAGGAAGAGGATTTTTCTTATCTTTCACTTGATTCTCAGGTTATTCCAATCTTCATCTCTGTGTTGGATGCCTGAATCATTACCAAGGCTCAGAGGTACACTCTTTTCTGTCTTGAGTCTGTTTTTCACTGAACAACCAATACACAATGTGTTTACTTAGAAAGTTTAACTCCTGGATACTGAGGAAATCTCACTTGGTCTTCAGCAGAAGCCCTGTGGAAAAGTACTATAGCTTTAAGATTTCCAGAGAAAATTACATAAAATTACATACAAGTCTTGACAAAAATCAGAATTAGTTGCATTTTTGTTTTCTAAACTAAAATACTGTCAGTGCAAAAATTTGCTTAGTGTCAGTGATCAGAACTGTTCAATACAAAGCAAATAAACACAAGTTTGTATTTTAATGTAACTGATCAATGCCTGTGAACAGAAAACCTTAAACAATAAGCTGTGAAAGAAAGTAGATTGCATAAAATTAAGTAATAGATTTAAAGGTTGGTATTGTTTGCATATGTGCAACTTATGTTTGAAAATAAATTATTGATTTGTGAAACACCTCCACTCCAATTATACTAAGCTGAGCTCTGCATATATCTGAAAGCTAAGAACAGGCAATGAAAGCCATGATCTGTGGGGAGTGTCCAGAGATCAAAGACAACTGCAAGACTCATTTCCCTTAAGAAATCAAGCCAAGTTGGACTAACAGTAAAGCTGCTTGCTGTATTGCATAGCTCTAGAGGGTTACATAATTTTACTCCACAACTATTAGCAATAATTCACTGAAAAATATTTTCAGTAAAGCTGTTTATGTGGTCTGCTCCACAGGTTCTCAAAGTCCTTGACCTACAAGCCAGAAACTGAAAACAGTAAGAGTTATAACCCTGCTCTAGAATTCCCTCTGATAGAAAATATGACTTAAAATATTGTAGGATAGGTATACCATTAATTTTAGAAGGGCAAGTTTTAATTTGAATGGAATCTTTATAGTAACCTCAAAGCACGTAACTTTGCTTCTGCTAAGAACAGATGAAAACACACAGAAAAAAATAAATTCTTCCAAAAAAATAACTTTCTCATACCCACACCTAAGAAAGCTTTTGAAGACATTATACAATTATTTAAATGATGAAAACAGAGACCATTAAGAAGACCAATTGCCCCTGCCTTCAGTGCTGCACTTTCAGTGAAAGGCATAGGTCTGTATTCATCAGCTACTACATGCCTACTCCATTTCTAAAAGGACTTTAATGTTGCTATAAAGAGATGCAGTAAATACATATATATGCTCAACTGTATTTTTCCTAACTCCTCTCTTTTATTTAACCACAACTGAAATGTTCTGGAGGCAATAAATCTGATTTATCACGATTCTCTTTGAGAAGGAGAAGTTCTGTGAAATGCCCATTTAAAGTACTATGTGGTCCTATCAAAGACCTTTTCCAGCACTATTCTTTCCTAAGGGTGTGCATAGAGTGTCATGGTCTGATCCGGTCTCTGCCTCTCCTCCAGTCTTTGGTCATATTCTCCATCAAAAAATGTCATGGGTTTGCTCTAGGCTAATTTCTTCTCACCCCTCACACAATTGCTACAGGTTGAGAGAAGGTTTATGCAGACAAAAGAGATCTGGTTGGGGAGAATAATATTAGGATTTATTACTAGCAAGATAAAAACTATGGAACTATATATACGATTCTAATTAGGCAGAAATGCTATGTATTTACAAAAATACCCCTCCTCCCTTTGTATCAGTTCAGGAGGAAAAGTCTCAATGTTTCCATTTCCGGAGCTACAGATCTTTTAAGTAATTTTTCAGTACTCAAAAGTTCTTCTTCTATTATCTCAAGGACGACAACTCCTATTCGTTGCAGCTGGAACTGTTTCTCTATCTCTCTCTCCTATGTCAGCCTCAGGGCTGGGCCTACCCCCATCCTGGGCTAAGACCGGAGGCTGGGGGGTTACCCAGGCCCTGTAGGGATCGTCCATGGACTGCAAGGAGACACTTGCCTACCACTGATCTTCACCACAGAGTCACAGGGGATAATGGCTTTTGAGTCCACCCCTGTTTCCTGTGGGGTCTCTGCTCACAAGAGATGATCCTTGATGGACCTCTCTAGCATGAGTCCACCTTCGGGCAAGTTCTTCCATTCTCTGCTGTCCCTCAGGGCCACAAATTTAGCTGCACCAGCACGGATCCCTCACTGAGATCACAACATCCTACTCAGGCCATCTCGCTCCAGCATAGGTCTCTCTCTCCATGGGCCACAGGTCTCCAGGAGAACTCTGTTTTATCTAGGCCTCCCATGGAGTCAAATCTACTTTGTGCACTCTGCTTCAGCATGGACTCCTTCATGAGCTGCAGAAGGGGGTTTCCGCTCCCCAGCAATCTTCCACAGACAGCAGGGATTTTTAGTTTTCAGCCTCTTCCCTGCTGAAGGGAGAGAGAGCAAGAGGGGCAGAGAAGGAGTTCGGCCCCCCCTCGTGGTTTCTCTCTTCTCTGCTGCCAGCTTTGACCTTGAAAGCTCCGTTATCTCTCTTTCTGCCTGGAATTTCTTCTGCAGTATTTCTTGTCCAGGCAGTCCTTCTCTAAAGTTTTTTTCTCTACTCTGTTACAGGAGAGAAGGCCCTCCTTGCCCAGGCCAGATGTGGACAGGGGTGGGGGGCACACACCTGGGCCCAACAGGGCCTGCTGCTACACCAGCTCTTCTTCTGCGCCACAACCTTCTCTTCCGTTTTCTTACATACGTAATTGGCAGAGGCGTTACTAAAACTTTTGATTGGCTTTTTTCTCTGGAAATCCACCTGGAAAAAACTATTTTCAGCCCCAGGGGGGCTGGTTGGTTGGCAAACCCATGACATAGAGACAAATATTTTCCCTTCATCTATAATACTCTCTGTCTTGTAACAGCGTGACACTCACACACACACTGCAGTCTGCATGCAAGGAGGGGGAGGGAGAAAATAAAAAAGAAAAATTATTCAGATTTTTTCTTTAAAGAACAGTCTCAAAAATGTGTGAATAAAATGTGATTTAATAAATGAATTCTGAGAGATTCAAATGACTACTGACTATGGGTAATTGATACATTTTCAATATAAAACATGTTCCAATATAAGATATTAAATATAATTAAAAAATCATCCCGTGTCTTTATTAGCAAAGGAAATTTGGGGAATAAAATGATGGTATTTCGAAATTTAAAAGTCAGATATTGGAAATGCAGCTGATAGACTTTAATGAAGGAATTAAAAAAATTCTCCGATGCTGTCTACTGTTGAAAAATCAGATTTATTATGCAGAGGGGTTTGTAATGCTGGGGCTTGCATGTCCTAAATTTTACTTTTAGATTCAGATGTGAACAGAAATCTCAAAATTAATTCAAGACCAGTGAGCTTGAATGCACAAATTTTTGCATACGTAAAACTTAGAAATCACAAAGCATTTCCATGTCATGTAATAGTTACGTGAAAGTAGATAAAGACTGACCTTAGAGTTGTGTTGGATCTTCATGTGCCCCCAGGACAAGAAGGACATTGATACGCACTAGAAAAGTTCAGCAGAAGGATGCTGGTATGATTGCCAGTATAGCACATGCTATGTTAGGAAAGCCTGAGGGAACAGGACTTTATTAGGCTGGAGAAGAGACAAATTTGGGGGGACCTAACAGCAGCTCTCCGGTGCCTATGGGGAACTTACTAAGGAGATGGAGGTAGGTCCTTCACAGCAGTGTGAAGTTGGAGGATGAGAGATAATGGGGACCAATAGTCACAAGACGGACTTGGATTAAATTTAATGAAAAGCTTTTTCTCCCTGAGGAGTGTCTAGTGGTGGAAGAAGTTGTCTGGAGAAGCTGTGCTGTCTTTGTCCTTGGAGGTTTATATGGCCTGACTGGACGAAGTGCTGAACAGCCTGGTCTGATCACACAGCTGCCCCTGTTTAGAGCAGCATTAGAAAGCTTCTGAGCTTCCTTACCACCTAAATTATTCTACAGTCCTATGACTTCAAAGCACTACAGTTTCTTTGCAAATTTCTCTGAAAGCCATAGAAAGATTTTAAACCTCTTTTTCCAGTGTCTGACTCAGGTGGAGAATAATATGATCTTTAGTGGTTAAACCAGTAGTCTGGATAGTACCAGACTGTACATGCCACCTATTCAGATTACAACATTAGGATAAACTGAACTGAACAAAAGGAATTAGGCCTGTTTATCTCTTTTGTCTTGATTCTGTCCCCCACTCCCCTGGATGGGAAATTAGCTGCTGCATGGAGACAGTTTACCACTAAACGTTTTGTTGTTTTGTTCTGCTTTTTTTAAATACAGTTTTGTGTGAGAGAGTCAATGTGTTACTGTGTGTATTTACATAGTTACATAATTACATAACTATAAATCACCAAATACTATTGGCACCAAATTGCAGGACTTGACATTAACTAGGTTATCCAATTTAATAAGTGACTAAATTTAATAGGTCTCCATAATATATTGTCTAAGTGAAAAAAATAGTGATTTCATTTCCTCACCCTTGTTCATCGGTTTTCTTACTATAAAAGTCCATTTTATTGACATGAAGTAGACCTGACTTAAACAATCAAACTGAAAACTAATCTTTTGAATAATTCCATTGCAGTGTCTGTTAGTTGGAACTATATTTACATGGTAACACAATAATTTCCTATGCAACGTGTAATAGACATATACCACTATAGTCTAGCTCAACTAAAGTACTACAAGTACTACAAATTCATCTCCTAGGACTCCCTTCAAGAAAAGTTTTCCATTTTACCATTTTAATTTTTTTTTCTCCTGTCATACAAAATAAAATGATGTGGCATCTATACCACTACTATTCTAAATAAAAGGATATAAGGAAAGAGTTCAAAAGTTTACCCTTTCAGGAAAAAAGAAATTCAAATTGATTTCACTCTTTCCTTCTTGTGAGCCACACTGATAGGTTTAAGCAACTCCATTCTCAATTCAAATTCCACTTTGAGTTGATAAAATTATCAAATGTTAGAGATAGCATACAAAGAATATTTAAGAGGCCTATTTTACACTTACATTAAGACTTCAAAATAAGCAATATCATCAGGGTCTGTGTAGAAGCTAGTCTTGAAGATGTTAGAAGAAATTTTTCTATTAATTTATTTCCTTGTTTATTTGTTTGAGAGAGAGAGATTACAAGTTAGGATATATGGCGTAATAGCTCAGTCTATAAAGTTTTCCAATATATTAGATAAGAAGATGATAAGATTGCTTCTGAGGCTGATGTAAGGAGGGGGGAAAAGGTATATATAATTAATTTTAGAAATGTGTCTAATTTATTTATATCCAAACCTAATTATTATTACAAAGTTTTCATAGCTCTTGGGGTCAAATAAAAATAGGAAGTACGCCATAGATGTGAAAAGAACATCACATCATTTGAGATTTTCTTCTTCATTTGTGTCCATTTCCTCTTGGCAGCTTTTCTACCCTGTGATACTAAAAAGTAACACTACCTGCAAATTAATGTAATTTTTTCTTTTACTCATTTTGGTAAAACTTGCAATAAAGCTCGTTATGTTTCTGTGTTGTGGTGGGTTTTTTGTTTGTTTGTTTGTTTGTTTGTTTGGGTTTGTTTTGTTTTGTTTTGTTTTTTCTTTGGTTTCTTTTGGGGTTGGTGGTTTTTTGGGGTTTTTTTACTTTCTTTTGTCAGGAAATGAGCACACAGCAGATGTGATTGTCTTTCTTACTTTTCCCCTATTATTTTCAGGGTGGGGGGGCTAATCTGTAATTCAGTTTTGAGTGAACCACTAATACTCTTATCATGGTCCAGCATTTTTTTTTCTGTGTGACGGCTAACATCTTACTTATACTGTGTTACCTATGAAGCAGCTTTCTAAAACCTTTTATGCACATTTTATTATTATTATCATCACCATTATCATCAATATTATTATGTCCCTCAAAGGTCTGTACTGGGACCAGTACTGTTTAATATCTTCATCAGTACATGAACAGTGGGATTGAGTGCACACCTAGGAAGTTTGAAGATGACACCAAGCTGAGTGGTGCTGGAAGGGAAAAGGTGCCATCCAGAGAGACCCCAACAGGCTTGAGAAGTAGGCCCAAGCAAATCTCATGAAGATCAATATGGCCAAATGCAAGATCGTGCACCTGGTTGACAGCAATCTCTGATATCAGGGCAGATTGGAGGATGAACTGATGGAGAACAACAGTGTGAAGAAGGACTTGGGGATACTGGTGGATTAGAAATTGGACATGAGCTGACAATGTGCACTTGCAGCCCAGAAAAGCTACTGTATCCTGAGATGCATAACAAGAAGCACAGCCAGCAGGTTGAGGGAGGGGATTCTGCTTTTACTCCACTGTCATAAGACCTCACCTAAAGGGATGCATTCGACTCTGGAGACCTCAGCACAAGAAACATATGAAGCTGTGAGAGTGGGCACAGAAGATGGCCACAAAAATGAGCAGAGGGCTGAAGGATCCATGAAGAAAGGCTGAGACACTTGGGATTGTTCAGTCTGGAGAAGAGAAGGCTCTTAGAAGACCTTCTTGTTGCCTTTCAGTACTTAAGGGGGGCTTTTAAGATAGATGGAAGACTTTTTACCAAGGTCTGTAGTGACAGCACAGTTTTATACTAAAAGAAGGTAGGTTTAGATTAGATACTAGAAAGCAATTCCTCACTATGATGGTGGTGGGACATAGGATTGCCTTGAGAAGTTGTGAATGCCCCATCACTAGAACTGTTCAAGACCAGGTTGGATGGATCTTTGAGAATCTAGTTAGCTAGTTGAAGGTGTCCCTGCTCATTACAGGAGCAATAGACTAGACGGTGTATAAATATACGGGCATTTACTTAGAATAACTCGTTTCTCACAAACAGTTCAAATTATATAAAAATAGGAAACATACTTTATTATTATTGTTAGAACTCAAACTCACAATAAATAACTGATCTATTATATACAAGTCCCAGCCATCTTGTTTACTACTACCTCTCTCAAAAAGTGCTGTCAGATCTGTCAACAATATTCACTCAGTAGATCAAGAATGTGTAAATATACATATATGTTCCTGAAAGCTTCAACTCTCCATTTACTGTTTGTAAGAATTATCTTAGAAAAGAAGCATGATTTCCCTAGACTGATAAGGATTTCCATTTTGGAACAGACTCCAAAGAGTTAAAGAAGATGAAAATGAAAGTTTGTTATGATTACATAAACAGTAAGATATATGAAAGAGACAACTGCATCAATGTTTTGTTGATAGAAAAACTCTTCGAGCAATCATCTTTTTCATCCCTGTAGGTCAGACTGTAGCCCACAGAGAAGTCTGAAAAAAATAATGTTATCTACAGCCACAGATCATTGCACAGGAAGCAATCAAAATAAAACCACTGTATCTTGTCACTGCAAGGGTAAAAGGGTGGATGAGAACCAAATAAAAAATCCTGTCCTGAAAAACACCAGTAGAACTGAGTACATCGGACAAGGAGAGCATGGTTCTGGTATATGAATCACTCTTCCCAAAACTTGCAATGCAGAGCAACTGAAGAAACTAAAAAGCAGTAAACAAATTATCAGATTTTCAGTTTGCTTCTGTGATACTACTACTTTATGCAGTGGATGTTCAGTAGACTTGTATTCACCTGCCTAGATTTCTATAAAGAAACACAGGAGGAGGTAGAATGGAGAAGAACTAGTGGTGAGGATAAAACAATCATAGATTAGGTAGAACTATAACCCACCTGAGACATATTTTTCAAACCTTATTCACATTGAACAGTTACACTCATTAAGGTTGGCCAAAAATGGCCCACAAAATGTTAACAGAGTGTTTTATACAAACCCATTAATTTATAAACACAGCTGGATGCTGATGTTTTTTCCTTGCTTTTATGTATCTGCAAAGCCCATGTTTACAAAATAAATGTAAATCAAGGATTTTTTGATAGTTTTTACTAAGTCCATTCTCTTATTTTTGGAGATCATATTCTGTGATAACACAATTTGCTAAACTAATGCTTGCCAAGGAAATTTAGAAAACCAAGAAACAAAGCAGTGTTCACCAACAGATCAGAAGATACGTTTAGGGAGGTAGGAAGGCAGTACAGATAACTTAAGGGTAGTATTTATGACTGCAAGCAAATCAACGATAATTCTAAAATAACTGAACTCCTACACTACTATTCCTATTTTTTTAAAGTCCTCTTAAGAAAAGATGAAAAGAACTAGAATAATTAGCAATTAATGAACACCAGGTCAATACTGCTGTTGATAAAAGTAGATAAGAAAATATTTGGAAATTTTTTAAGTTTTTAAAATGTATAAGTCAGCAGGTCAATATGGTATGAAACTTATTATGTTAAGGGAGTTAGGTAATGAACTTGCTGAACCACTTGCAATTATATATCAGGCTTTATGAACCTACAGAAAATATCAAAGGATTTTAGTAAAAGAGCAATAACAGTGAGATCTTTAATTAGAATGTAGTTCAGTATCCTAGAGGAAATAGAGGTTTCTCTGCCTGTACAATCTAAATCTCAATTAAAGAGAAACTGAAACTTAGAGTCAAAAGTATGCTGAAGTTAATGAGGTGGTGGGAAAAACCTTGTTTTGATTTCAGTCAGCTTGCTATCAAGCCCACCTTGCAAAAATATAGTTATATTTTTAGAAAAGATGGAAAGGCAGAGAGATGGCTGAGACCAGATTAGTTCTTATTCAGTTTTACTCTGACTCTCAAAACAAATGGGAAAACTCTGCAGAAACCCATTAACTCCTCTGGCAGGTGAAGAACTGAGAAAAAGTCCAGTCATATGTCCCTCTCCACGTCAGGGGCAGTATGTGGAATTAAGTTATCTTGAAAGTCCCTTCCAAGACAAACCATTCTATGATTCTGTGTTTACTAACTGAATAGTCAGACTCGCAGTCAGTGGTAAGAACAGAATGAGCATTTTAAAGCTCATTAATAATGAAGATTAATATAGGAGCTGGAGTTACCAATTTCTTCTATATTAAACTACTTTTAGAACTCTATTGATTGTCTTTATCTCAGGACATTTAACAGAAATTACTTCAAAACAGTTGGATTTCTACAGGGCTCAGGTTCATTATGACTTCCAAGATTTATAGTTGCCATTCCAGAAAAACAAATGTGGCAAAGCTAGAAGAAGTATGAATTAATGAGTTATTTTCTTATCAGCCATCCTAAGAGACACACAAAATTCCTCAAACTGATGATGAGGTGTTTCTGAGTCTTATACTTTGTCTCTGACGATAAAGGCTCTTCTACTGAAGTTAATTTTAATCCTTTTTGCAGAAAAAAGATCTTTTATTAACAATAATCACTCAAACAAAAATTTGTTTAGGACTGATTGTTTCTTATTTATGTGGATATATTAGGCTGGTAGATGAGGAAGAAACTTTTAAGTGGGAATAGGCAAAAATTGCTAGGTAATAGCATTTAAAATAGCAGAAAAATAATTTAAAAAAGTGAGGCAATGGTAAATAAAAACAACAGAAATATAGAACTAGAATAGTAACTTAAGGAAATCTTAGGATGACAAAATCATACTTTATGAAGCATTGCATGAAACACGTCTGTACAGAAAAAGGGAATATTGAAAAAAAAAAGAAAAAAGAAACAAAACCCTATAAAATATGCTGTGTGCTATAAATTATTGTTTCTGCTAAGGAACAGTAATGATTTGCTCTGGGTTTTCTGCTTACATTTATTAAGAAATGTACAATTATTTAATAAGTCCATTTTAAAAGGGACATCTGAATTTTTTTCTTCTGTTTTTGTTACAGGAAAACAGAGTGAGAAATCCACTGCTGTATTTTTACAAGCATTTGTATGTATCCTCAGAGTATTACTTCCACTCCACAAGAGCACATAAAGAAATTTCCCTCAGTTTCTCAAATGTCAGGCTCATTTCACCCTCTAGACCTCTCAGTAGACAAACCAATTGAAAACCAATTGAAATTCAGTTCTTCATCTGAAAAACGGGGATAATGTTTTCCCACCCAAATTGTTCTTGTTTGTTTGTTTGTTTGTGGTTTTTTTCTTTTTTTTCTTTTTTTTTTTTTCCCTAATCTTCAGCTTTGTGGGGAAAGGATTATGCCTTATCATTATAAATATGTGAACTAAGGAGTTTTGACTTTTCTAAAAAGTGTCTACAATAGAAAAAAATATTTCACTTTGAATAGAAAAAAAGACTTTCACTCAAAGATCTTTAATCTTCCAAAGTAATAAAAAAATAATAAATTGAATCAAAGTGAAAACTATCAAACCATTTTCTTGGGAATCTATAAACAAGTCAGCAATTCTCTATGGTTGTTTTATATGAAACATTTTTTTATTAAATCCATTCAGACTCCATAATATACAGTTTTTAATAATTACTGACTTCTGTTGTTTAAGTATCTTTGATAGAAGTTATCTAGAAACTGTAAGTCCCTATAGCTATTACTGGAACATACATCAGAATACTCTTAAAGAAAATGGAAGAACATTTAAAATAACTTACGTTTTTAGTGCTTAGTTTTTAAAACTTATAAATGTACACACATCTTCATAGATCCAAGAATATTCGGTCTTAACCCTCAATGAGGTTTCAAAATACAGCTTAAAAACAGTGGAAAATACTGAAATCCTAATCAGACAGTATGGGAAAAGTTGGCTCTAGAAGGTGAAAGGGTCATTTTCCCACACTGAGAAAAATTTCAGTGGTAGGATTTTAATTACAAAGTGCCCTCTGTGAGCGCTCAGGCTCAGATTACAGAGGGTATCCACAGGGCAGAAAAAAAATCCACAGACCCCTAGAAATACTAAAAAAAAAAATTCTTAGAAATGAATGCCAATGCATTTAAAATGCTTTAGGGGCTTTCATTGCACTTTTCTGGAAAAATAAGCTGGGACAGAAATAGGAGAAGCTGAGTGTTGCAGTCTGCTTAGGTGTTTTCTCATCTCATAGCAAAAGCAACAAGACACAAATCCAAGAGTAGCATCTCGACATAAGAAAAGAGGTGAGTTTTCAGGCAATAGGAACAACAAAAATGTTGAGAATTAAAAGGTTCAGCTATGATAACAACTTTCTCTGGTTTTAAATAAGTACATGCAAGAGGTTTAGCTTTGTATCCTAATTCAAAGTTTGACCCAGAAGTCACAGTGTACTACGTTCTTGTGTGCTATAGAGAAATAAAAATATGGAAGCATATATAAAAGTAAGTATTTGTGTCAATAGATACTAAGAGAAAATCTGCATGTGGTATTTGTATTGTTTTGGGTGGGGTGTTTTTGTATAACAAACAGAAAAAGCAGGGTTTCTTTAAAAGAAATAGACCAGGAGCAAAGGGTATTAGGGTATCCTCAGAATCTCCCAGAAGATCAATTTTCAAATTATTTAACTTCAAAATAATAGAATTATTGCTTATTAAATGCCAACTACCAATAGTCAATTACCTTGAAATAAGTGTATATATATATATATATATATATATATTCTATATACCCTATATGCATAAACACAACAACAAACAACCAAAAAACCCCCACAACAGCAATCAAACAGATCCTTCATGTGATCATAAACCATAATTAACGATTGATTGTTTGATTGCCATTAACTTGTAACAGGGAGAGCTTGATTTGGGAGTGGAACTATACCTAGCATAGCTTTTATTGACTATTCAGTGACTAATTACTAGGTAAAAAAAGACCCACCTGCAATAAAATAATCTTAATTGGTCTACTGATATAATGTTAGAAAATACTAAATATTACAGAAGTTATATGTCTTGAGAGCTGCCAAGTAGCCGTAATTCCTACAGAAACTGTTGTGTTTGGAGTGTTTGGCTGACTTAAAGATTGAAGCTTGATAAAGCCAGAATGTACAAAAAAATAAAAACATAAAATATACCTCTAAAAGAATCTATGAAATAAGACACTCTGCAGTTTGACAGCTTTAATGCAAATGAGTGATAAAGTTCATTTCAATGCAAATTATGAAAATACAGAAAGAAAAGGGATAATCCGTACTATTTTCAGGTATGTTTTAAGAACTAAGTTCTAAGCTACTCAGAAACAGTTGTTCCCACAGAAATGTAAATTCAGCATGTTCAAAACAAAAATACATTTTCACTGAAAAAACTTTAATAAGAAAACCACTGTGTGAAATCCTAATTACAATACTAAAGTTAGTTTTATTCTGATTATCCTCTTTGAGTAAAATTATTGCATATTTTAAAGGTCAAGTAGGTAAAGAATGATTTTGAATTACATAAAAATTGGTTTTTAAGGACTGTTTATAAGAACTTCATCAGATTATTAATGTCAGGCAATATTTTTTTCTTGAAAAAGAATTATTTGTGGGCACCTCCCCTTAAAATTTTGTAAAAGTGACACACTACTATTTTCAGAATGACCATAATAACTAAAAACTTTTAAAATCTTGATTATTTAATGTAAATTAACTACTCTTTGCTTACTAATTAAATAAACATGTGTTTAGAATATTAAGAAAACAGCTGCTATTTTAATTTATTTTGCCTGATAAAATCCAATGGTTTGTGCTCCCTCTACTGGCAGTGAAAAAGCAATTCTGCATAACAAGAACTGCCTGCTAAAAATAACTGACCCTCACAAAATAATTAAACACAGAAGAATTTGCAATATTTTGACTTTTGCATGGGTGCACCAAAGTACACTCACAACACAGAATAATCTTCTCTAGTTAGAGAAGAAAAATGTTAGCCTGGGGAGAAATATGATCTCTTTCCAAATATTCTAAGATGAGAACTAAATGCATTTTCTTAAACCCAAGGAAATGTGAACTCCTTTCAGGCTACTTTGTGACCTAAAAACCCCTTCTCCTGGTATTCACAAATCCTGTACACATTTTAAACAATATCTTTTTGTTCCTACCTGTTAAAGGAACAAATACACATGAGGGACATTTAGATAATTTTTAACAAAGCATGATAAGTAAAAATGTTTATTAAAGATTAAAGAATAGCTCTGAATGCAGCCTTTACTCTACTAGCAAGCATTAAAAAATAATTGATGAATTCTTTCATGCTTTTTGGAAAAAGTGAAAGAGGGAAAAGAGGAAAAGTAGTACAATCAATCAAAATGGTCTCTGGTGTTACTGGCTCAGAACTTGATGATTTAAGACCTACAGCTCTTGCTAAGATAACAGTAAATAAAAGTTCTCCAAGAAACTAAACCAAATTATCTAACAGTTCCCATGCTGCTGAAACACAAAAACCACCTATTGTAAACAACTCAAACTAGTGATATCAGTTACAGCTGTAAATCACTGGCTATTCTCATGTTATATCCAAGTAGAGTTCTCAGAAATAGGCTGTTAGTAAACAAGTTGCCTTACTATAAAACTATACTTGCAATTAGATTACAGGTTCTGAAAGTTCTAGGCTTTTGCTCTATAAAAGATGAGACAGTAACAATGATCTCTCTAGATTCAAAAATAAATATGAACCTTTTCCTGACTATGACATGAAAGTGCCATGGACAATGAACTCTTGGAGATTTCTTCTGTCATGACTGTATCCTCAGGCGCAATCCTAATTTGTATCTTAGGTTTTGAATTCCAAAAGTTCCAGTCAACAAAGCACAGCTGTTTAAAAGAGTTCTTGTTCCAAGGCTCAGCCTTGATTTTTCCTTGATATTATCACTTCTTATTTTTCTTTCATAACAATTTTAATATGCTAGTGAAGCCTAAAAGGAGCTCACAGAACACCATGAAAGGAAAAAGTACAACCCTATAGTTTTATCTGTGTATAGAGAAGATACCACTGTTACCTCCGTCTTACAGACATCTCTGCATGCTATGACTGTAAATCATCCAAGTACATTCTAATTTGCTCCTGTTTCCTTCACAGGTAAAAATTTGGATCAACTGTGGCTTCCACTAGGTAGAAATCTAGCTTATTAAATAAGAAAGTGACTGTTGTCTTTTT
>VXAW01009206.1:106814-147803 GCA_013399735.1 Tyrannus savana
AAGTGGCTGTTTTTTTTTTTTTTTTTTTTATTCCCTTTTTTTTTTTTTTTTTTTTTGTGGCTTATGTTTTATGGTATCTTGAACAATATGGGTGACTTTCAGAGACCACACGTTTGGAAAAAATCATAGAACATACTGAGTTGGAAGGGACACATCAGGATTATCAAGTCCAACTCGTGGCCCTGCACAGGAATCACAGAATCACACCATGTGACTAAAAGCATTGTCCAAACACTTGAACTCAGGCTTGGTGCTGTGACTACTTCCTTGGACAGCCTGTTTCAGTGCTCAACCACTCCCTGGGTGAAAAACCTTTCCTGATATCCAACCTAGCCCTGCCCTGATTCTACTTCACACCATTTCCTTGAGTCCTGTCACTGGTTACGAGGCTGAAGAGATTGGCGCCTGCCCCTCCACCTTCCCTCCTGAAGATTTTGAAGACCACAATAAGGTCTCCTGTCAGTCTCCTCTTTTCCAGGCTATGACCTAGAGAAGTGACCTCAGATGCTCCTTCTAAGGAGGGGTGGTTATATGTCACATTATAGCTGCATCCATGAATCATAGAGAAACATATGTACTTTAGCACATATCTACAAACATATTACACTTTGTAGTCTATTTAGAGAGTTTTAAATATGACAGAACTCTAAATCAAAAAAAAAAATCACTCTCTACCTCTAAGAAGTATCTCAATCAACAGTTAATTAATTGTCTGGCAGTTGAAACTGAAGTAGACAACTGTTCTCTATTTCTCCAGTATTCTCCCCTAATAAGGAACTATCTCTTCTTTACACGCACAGTTGATGTTACATAAGGATGCAAAAAAACATCACCTCTGTATCTCTGAAGGGCTTTTTTTAGGGTAACAATTTACTATGAGCTCTACATATGTGAGAAATGGCAATTGCCCTCTAGCCACCTGTCTCTCTAGGTGAATAAACACTCCTCAGTAATCTATACCCTGCAATAAAACTTAGCTCTTAAGAACTTTTCCTGGAACAGCACCATCAGCATCTAAAAACTGCAACAGACACTAATAACGGTAGTAAGCATGAACAGATCGACTTTTGATTGCTGTATTTGCAAATTTTCCATATTCTTATTCTCTCTTTTCAGGATTAGTGAGAAAAGGAGTAATGCTAATACAAAGCATGTGAGCTATGCACACAGTTCTTGATGGTGTTCCACAGGTGTGTAATGTTCTTGTTGGGAAGGGGTGGGGGAAGCTTTCTGCTACAAACACAGCAATTTAAGGAAAGTTATTTGTTCACTTCTCTTCCTTCCTTAAAATTAATAATTAAATTATATTCATAGTTATTTTATATTAGCCAGAAGGTTTTGTAGATGCATTTTGTTTCATTTAATTTTGTTCTTCTCTCTTAAATAGGAAATCTCAACTTTCACTTTATTGTATTTATAGTCAGCCCAGGCCATTACAACTCTGTGAATAGATTTCCTTTTATTTTGTATGAAGATGAAATATAGACTATAGCTATTAAGATGTAATAATGAAGTTTAAGAATTTTGTTATACTTAAAATTCTTTTTATAATCTAAAACATGAAAGACTCAAGGCAGGAATTAAACTGATTTTCACTTCAAGCAGACAAACTACTCACCTGCTGGGCTAATTTTTTTGCTTAATCATTAATTAACATTAGCCTGATGATTTATTTTACTGACATTTTAATAAACTCAACTGATCTGATTAATATCTACTGTAGCTGTCATGATTTTCCGCTTACTCAATTAAACTACTTCATTACTTATTTGCCAAGATTTAGTGTTAAAAGAGTACAGGGGACATGGTTACCTTTAGATCATTAGGTTCATTAGTTCATCTCTGATATTAGTTTCCATATTGTGAGTATGAAAGTCCTTTCTCAGCTACCACAGGTATTTGTGACTCCCTTTAACTTCCATCACTACAATTTTTTATGTATTACAATTGAATACAATACTAGTTTAAAAACCAAAACAAAAAGCCCTCATATTTGGAAGATTCTTAGAACAGCAAAATTATCATGACAAGTTCCTGAACAGACATGCTTGGTGAACTAATTATTACAGCCATACAGTGTTGTCATTGTTTGTGTTTCTGTTGTATAAAAAGCAATAAACACAGTAAGTTTCTGTAAGTCCAACAAAGACCATGAAAATGATTAAGATCCTGAAGCATCTCTCATGTGAAGAAAGTCTGAGAAAGCTTCGACTGTTCAGCCTAAAGAAGTCTTAGGCATAATCTTTTTGATCATATAAGAATCTGAAGGGAAGGTACAAAATAAATTGAGCTAGGCTCTTTTCAGTGATGCCCATTAACAGGGCAAAACAGAAACACAGGAGGTTCCATCTGAACTTAAAGATAAGCTTCCTTTACTGTGACCGTGACTCAGCACTGGCACGGGTTGCCAAGGGAGGTTGTGGAGTCACAGGACTTGGAGATTTAAAAATTCATCGGTACATGGTTCCAGGAAACTTATTCTAGGAAAACCTATTGGAGATGTTGGACCTGTCCCTTCCAATCTCAACCATTCTGTGATTCTTTGACCAAAGCATACTGTCTAGCCTCTGTCTGAGTTTAAAATTGCTAACATATATGAACATTATTTTTTCTGAAATTAAAATTTATCCAGTTTGTATCCTTAGAACTATTTATTATTACTATTTTGTACAAAAGCAATTCTGTGGAAATTATTGTTTTCTACTGGTTTACTTTTTGCAGAGGTAGAAGGTGGACACTAACTGGCTAATGAGCAATTTTTTAGATAACAACTGAGGTGACCTACTACACATCAAGCTAGATTTGAGTTAGCAATGTACCTCGGGAGCAAAGAAAGATAAAACATCCTTACCTGTATCAGCAGGAACTTACCCACTAGATTAAGAGAGAATTAATCTACTGATTGCTTCTTCCTCCTCACTTAACATTCATTAGTCGGCATCTGGAATACATCCAATTGGGGATCCCAAGCAAAAGGAAGGTGTTGAAGCAAGTGACATGGGCAGGACGGAGCATGGAGCACATCCCACATGAGAAGAGGCTGAGGAAACTGTGCTTGCTCAGCATGGACAGTTTCTGGCAGGGGTGGTAGAACTCAAAGCAGTCTCCAGTAAACTAGAGGAAATTGTTGAAAGTACAGAGACAGGCTGCTAAGAAGGTTCATGGAGAGGAGAAACAATGGTCTAAGGTGAAACAAGAGAGGATCTGACCTGATACTAGTGAAAGTATATTCATGATTAAAACAGTTATGCAGTGGGTCAGGTTACTTCGAGGGGTTGTCATTCACCACCCTGGGAAGTTTTCAAGTTCCAAAAGCACGGAGCTTTGGGTAACATGGACTTAGTTAATAGCTGATGCTGCTTTCAGCAGAATGTTGTAGTTGAGATATCCTAAGTCCATTTCAAACTGAGGTATTCTATGCAATCAGTGTTTTTTTGAATAAAGACAACTTAGATTAGAATACATTGGATATGATGAATGACATGAGATAATGTACTGAAAGCAAAAATAGTTATTTTTAATTTACCACACAGTAATAATTTAAAATCCAAAGGTGGATAAGTGGTTTAACATGTTCTTCAATCAGAATGTTGTTAATAAATCCTTTATTGTTATAGTTGTTAATTAAGATTTAATATTTTCTCTTGAAATATAATGCTTCAACCACTTTTAACTTTGTATTAGAATAACTTCAGTGACATTATTACCCCCTCAGAATCTGCAGATTTTTTTTTTCCTTTTTCTTTATTTTTTTTCCTTAAATTTATCTAACCATAGCTGCTGAACTTTTAAGATCTTTCAAACAGAACTTTTTGGCTGTCACTTCATAATATGTAATTTTAGTTTGTTGCAACAGTAAACAGTTTTCAGCTTTGGGAAGATATAATTCTAAAGGTAAGAGTTTCCAAAATACAGATTACAGATATATAAAGTCACCAAGAGTTGCTTGCTACTTAAGAGTTTTCTGGACACAATTGTGTGCCATGTGCTCTAGGATGACCCTGCTTGAGCAGGGAGGTTGGACCAGATGACCCACTTTGCTCTCTTCCAGCCTGAACCATTCTGTGATTCTGTGAAATTGGCACGGTGAGCACTTCTACCAACTCCCTCAGCACTCTTGGGGGGATCCCATCCAGCCCCTTAGACACATATGTGTCTAAGTGGTGTGGCAGGTCACTGACTGTTTCTCCTTGAAGTACAGGGCCTTCATTCTGCACCCTGTCTCTGTCTTTCAGCTCAGGGGTCTGGTAACAGAGAATAACTGATCTTACTATTAAAGACAGAGGTAAAGAAGGCATTTAGTACCTTAATCTCTTCCTCATCCTTTGTCAGTATTCCCCTCCCCCCATAATGGATGGAGATTCTCCTTAGCCCTTCTTTTGTTGCTTATGTATTTATAAAACATTTCAATTGTCTTTTACAGAAGCAGTAACATAATGGTAATTTATGATCATTATAGAACAGTGATAACTAAAAACAATTCAATGAATTTAATATTCATTGCTTTTAAGATAGGTAAGTTAATTTACACCATCATCTGCAGTCAATAATGCAACCTAGATCTGTTAGCTGACTAAAAAACAAATAGGATAGGTAAGCAGATTTGAAACACTGAAATACTGAGTTGCAAGAAAGCAAATTGGAAAATCTATCCAAAATTAGGGAAAGAATAGGGATGTGAACACATGAAAAAACACCAACAAACCAACCAACCACAACAAAAAAACACCAAAACAAAAAAAAAAACCTCTCCCCAAATAAAGCACCTTACACTAAAAAAAAAAAAAACCCAAACCTAAGCAGGTATTTTATGAAGTGGAGAGTTTTCTCCTCCTCCTCAGCCGGTTTACCAAATCAAACATACCATAGTAAAATCATGATATAACATAGGCTTCTGTGATTCGTATGGTAATTAATTCCTTTGCATCTTTCAGTTCAGAAATGGCTTCAGATTCTAAAGAACTGAACTGCAAGGATTATGGGAAATCTAAGATACATCAAGAGGAAAGTATCTGACTGACAGACTGCCAGGTCAAGTGGGGGAAAAAAATAAATAATTACAAGTGATGCAGATTTGCTTTTATTTATTAAAACTCAATCTAATTTCTCTAATTCACAAAAACTTTCTCTAGATGTAATGTTGTGATATAGAGATACAGACATTTCAGCCATTAACAGTGCTCTTAAATAATATGACTTTCCATTGCTCAGACCACCTGTGTGTGACAAGGTTATTTTGTTGAATGAAGAACAGCACAGGAGCTGTTTTATGGGATAAGAAATTACTGATTGACAGTCTCAACATCTTATCTAGGTTAGTAAAGGAGGACTAAAGAATCCTCTTTTAGACGGCATATCTTCTGCCAGTTTTCATGTTTTTGCACCTTCAACTACTCACCTTATTCCATGCATATCTTTTCAGCAAATCACACATACACAAAGAAAGACCACAACCAAAACCAAACTGCAAACCAAACAAAAGCATGTTTCTCCCAAGGAACATTAGGAAGAAATAGAAATAATAATTTTTTTTAAAATCTCATAATGGGATAAGTATAGTTTAATTTTATTTCCTGAAAAGTTGCTAACATAGTTAATCCAAGGGAGTGTAATCCTAGCTAAGACGGACTTTTATGAATGTTTACAAATATCAGTCTGCTCTTTAGCTGTTTTTGTTTTATTGTTGTTGTTGTTGTTTGTTTTCTCTATACAAACAAAAGCTGCAGAAGTCCTCTTATTACTGAATCAATTAAAGGGCTGCAGCTCTTATCTGTGAAGAGTGACTGAGGGATCAGGGTGTGTTTGGCCTGAAGAAAAGAATTTGATTCTACAGAAAGAATTGCATGCTCTGCCTGTGTTAGCAATTAAAACTGTCAAGATGCAAGTTTAAACATTGGCTCACAGCTGCCCCTACTGTTCACTTATTGGCATGAACCTTATGATTTTAGCCTGCATCGCATAGTTTCTCCTAAATGAACCTCAAAACCTGTTCAGATCTTGGTACACTACATGTATTTGCCCAGTAATTAAAGGGAGAGAGGAGATTTCAGCTGTAAAGACATGAGCCATCCAGTGTTAGCAGTCCTCAGACATAGAAGCCCTGTTTTTGGTTAAAGTTTATTCGTATGGATGCACCATAGATCTATTTTCCTTCTCATGATCTTTTTCTTCTAATGTTGCTTCTTCTAATCTTGCTTTATTACTGAGATTTAAATAAAGCTGTTTTATAACAGCAATGTGTCTTTAATATATTTCTTTCATATGTTTACGAGTATTTTATTTCTCATCATAACCATGTAACAGCAACGTAAGATATTCAGGGACTCATGTACTAGAAAATTATGGAATAGCCTGTCAAAACAGAAAGGTTTCCCTCTGCAGATTACTTTCGTTCTATCCATCAGTTAGTTTTTGTTCCAGTTGATTTAGCTGTAGAAAACTTCAGTATTTTTATAAAGTTCTTAAATATTTTGAATATTGTCTGTCTCTTTGCTTGTCAGGTGGACTCCATGTGCTGACTGTGCTTTGTGTATCTCCATGTGGCCTCACTGCCCTATCTGTTAAAAGACTCTGTGGTCTGCTTTGATCCACTGAAAGAGTTGCAGTCTCTTTCAAAATCTAGTTTATATTGCAAGGAGAACACTAGCCAACAACTGCACAACTTTTTTAACTGAATTAGCAAAATATAAAGAGAGTTCAGGAAAATAATGGGGATTCAAAATATGAGAGAGTAATTTTAGGAAATTAACCATTTCCAAAATAATAGCAGTAGAGTTACTCTTTAGTTAAGAGTTCTACAGACACTTGGTTATTGCTATGACTTCTTCTGGCACAAACTCTGATACACTGCTGTGGTGGGTTGGCCAGCTGCCAGACCTTCACTTACTTGCTCTCTTCACTCCCCCTCCCTGACAGGAAACAGGGGAGAAAATAAGAAGTAAAAGCTCATGGGTCAAGATAAGACCAAGAGATAAAGGAGATCATTACCAATTACTGTCACAGTCAAAACAGATTGGCATTAGGGAAAATGATTTTTTTTTTTTTATTGCCAGTTAAAATAGATTAGAATGGTGAGAAACAAAGATATAAACTGAAATACTGCCTCTCCATTCTTTCTTTTTCTCAGGCTCAACTTTACTCCTTCATTCCTAAGTCCTCAACCTTTCCCCATCCCAAGCAGCAGAAAGAAATGAGGGGTGGGCTGGGAGAGGGGTGTGGTCAAGTCATAACAGTCCCTCCCTGCAGCTCCTTCCTCCACATGTGCTGCAGTGCTTGGCAGGGAAATCTGCTCCAGCATGACCTCTCTGCAGGAAAGAGTCCCTTCAGGAAATATCTACCTACTCCATCATGGGGAAGTACACAGGCTACAATGTGGTTATCTGCACTGGTGGAGTCTTCTCCACAGGCTGCAGGAGAATCACATATAGGTAAGCAGTGGTGGAGGTGCATAACACGAGCAGAGGCATTTAGTGTCTGTGCCAGACATAATACACCTTATTTGTATTGCCTTCTGTTAGCTTGTTAAGAACTTACCTTACATCCTGCAGGACTTACCTGCTGAGCTCAGATAAGTTCTGGGAAACCTGGGACTTCGTTATCAAAACTTAGTTGTTTCTTTTTTTGTTTTTTTGGGTTTGGGGTTTTTTTGGTTTATTTTCCCAAAATCTTTCTTCCCTCTGTATCTATGTTTTTAGTTGTCATAATTTTAAACACTGAGGGATCGTTTCCTTAGGTCATTCTATAGAACAGAGAGTTTATTCTGTTTGGTAGGAAAGAATATACAATTATGTATTCTACTCTACATAAATTTGTGTTCATAAAAATAGTGCCTAGGTTTGATAACATCAATCATGCTTGCCACTGACAAGAGCATTTTGTATAGATCCCTTCCAGTGTCTGTGTGGGCAGCAACAGCACTTGTAGATAGAGAATTTGAGAAAAAAATATGCACAATCAATTCCTTTAGAAACAGTTCATTTGATCACATAGCTATGGCATGATGACTTGTTTCTAAAGAAATTTAAAGAGAAGTCTGCAAAATCTAATGGTGAAATCACCCCAACTGTGTCTGCTGAACTGCACCTTTTAATGTGAGAAAGGATTATGTCCAGAGTAGTACAATTTGCTGTCATTCCCTGTCTTACAGTCTAGACCTGTTCTAGTATATAAAAATATATTTAATTTAGTCTCTAGAATTCTGGACAAGAGAAAACAAAAAAGGTAGGTGAAAGTATGTCTGAACATCATATACTTATTTTCTCCTTCTCTTGAACTTGAGATCAGCTAGAACTGTCAAGAAGAAAAGATATGAACAGCTGAATTATTCAGCAAAACATTGCAGTACTAGATGAGCAAAATAATATAAATAGAACAGACATTGAAATGCTTTCTATTATATGATCTCTAGCCTTTTATTCCTCTGAATAACTTGAAATGCAAGCAAACAGGCAGCTGAGGCAGTTTATTTTTTTTAATCTTATTGTTCTCGACATTTTGTGTAACTTGACCCATTTAATGAATTTATCATGTGAAAGGCAGAAAAATTATTACAAAGGATAGAATATTAATACAATTATTGATAAAATATTTTAAAAATAAACTTATTTAATTCCTGTTCATGGAAAAGAATTTTTTTTTTTTTTGAGTTGTACATTGGTGCTATCTGAACTCTTTTATGATCCTGGTACTGAAGAGTGCATTCACTATTGCCTATTTCTGCGAGGCATTTTTATCTGTTCTTAAAAGTCATATCCATGCTGTCACTGAATTAATGTATTTATGTGAATAAACTGGTCTGGAGCTGTAGTTGAACACACTGAAAAGAATCTCATTTTAAAGATGTTAGCTGAAACAAATTATAATACTTTTTGGCAACTTGCTTGTGAACAGAAAAAATGGGTCACTAATAACATTCCTTTAGACATCCTTCCAACAGGGATGCTACCCACTAGATCAGGTTGCCCAGGGCCCCATGCAACCTAACCTTGAACACTTCCAGGGATGGGGCATCCACAACTTCTCTAGGCAGGGCCTCACTGCCTTCTGAAAAAAGACCTTCTTCCTAATATCTAATCCAAATCTTAGTTTAAAACCCTTCCCCTTTGTCCCATCACTATCTGCCCATGTAAAAAGTTGCTCTCCCTCTTTTTTATAATATATAATCCAGTGTTCTTGATGCAGTCTGTATTTTATGGAGCTAAGAAAGCAAATGAATCTGTGGCCCAGTCATAGAAGAGTACATCTGCAAGGGTAAATTATAAATTCTAAAAACCTTTGTTAATGAGGAAAACTACAGCATGTACATATTAATGTGATGTACATATGTATATTGTCATAAACCTTATGAAAGGCTAGGTCGTTTCAGGATGCTATTAGTATAATTTAGGAGAATCAACACAATTATTTTGGATTAGGTAATGGAAATTGGCATGATAAAAAAGCTCTTGGGAATAGGAAACTGTATTATTAAATTAAAACTTCAGCTAAAATGATAAGGTCTGATGATTACATTTTCATTAGTTGTACATTCTGCAGTGTCACATAATAGCTTTGTTGATTGTGCATAATTTACAAGGCTTTCAAAATGCAACACACTAATATTGTCGTGCTGGAAAAAAATGGATGGAGCTAAACATAAGTTAAAAGACACCTGCAACTATGAGCATGAGTTTCTTATTTTTTTTTAATCTGGACCATTTAGGGGAATACAGTGCTACTTTTTTATAAGACATCTAGTTTTGCAATGAAATAGTATTTTACTTGATCACAAATTAAAAAAAAAATTTAGATCTCAGGTAAACTAAACCATAGAGATGCTACAGAAAGTTTGTTAGGTTTTTTGATTGTTTGTTTTTAATCAAAATGTTTTCAGTTTAATTTTGGTTTGTTTCTTTTTTCTTTGAAGATGAATGAAAAAAGCAATGTAGAATAATCAGCAAAGGTTTGTGTCACACATTAAATGATTGCATAAGTTTTGTTCTTTTAAAATGATTACTGACTTTATTGTTAAATATTGATTGATTATTATTTGTATAGTGTAAACTATACTATGTAACTGGTGAATTAATATTAATAAATGATTAATTAAAGTGCTGACTGTTAAATGTTTTGACTATGTGTTGAATTTTATTTATTAATTGCCATTTAAAAATAATTTTAACTTAAATATTGATAAATAATTTTTTTTTCTAAGGACTTGATTCATCCCAGAGTACATTATTCTGTCACTATAGTCAACCTCAAGCAATATACCTGTTCTAATTTTTATTTTTCTTTGAAACTTTTGCTTTACCTACTTCTTTTTTTGTGATCACCTATACTTATTGAAGAAAATAGGAAAAATTACATCAGGCATAGCAGCTGTGGTTTAGACACTGTTATTATGTCTTTATTTGTTATTTGCTCCAGCTCAGTGACAGGCTGTGACTGTGTCCTCCAGCGTTATTGGTTGCTTTAAAACCATAAAAAAACTAGACCAGAATACAAAGGAAGACAATGCCTGGGCAGAGCGTGGGTCTGTGGCTCTATGGGACCATGCTGCTGGAAACCATAGGGTCTTGCATTGGGCCCATCAGGACAGAAGTAGCAGGCAGAGCCCACCCACTGCCTCAGCCAGAAGCCAGGGCCACAAGGAGCACCAGCACACCCAACCCAGGCACTGGGCATCTCCCTGAGGATGGGGATGTGCTGAGGTCAGGAACAGGCCCAGTGAGGGGAAGCAGGGTCAAACACAGCCCCAGGATTGCTGGGCTGGGCCAAGGGGGTAGCACCCAGTGAGCCCAGACACATGGATCAGATGAGAGCTGCAGCATGCTGTGACCAGAACATGACCAAGGAAGCAGGGAAAGACCTTGGACCCATGGGAATGGCATAGCTGAAGTCCTAGTGATGTATCCAAAGTGCAATCAAGCAAGGGCAGCCCATGATACTAAATACAAAGACTTAAATGTGTTGTTTTTCTTTAATGATAATGAAGTAAATACTAAGCTTTGTATCCATACAGAAAACCAGAGTGGTTGATTTGACATACCCGATTCTGAAGAAAAATGCTTGAGTAGCTCAGTTGTGAGAGTTAGTTTTCTACACATAATTTACAGGAAACCCACTAAATGTATTCTCCCCATGGTTAAATTTTGTTATACTTATATAGAGGTTAATTGATTTTCCCATTGAAGTTTGGGATTTTGTGGGTTTTTTCTTCAGCTTATTCATACATCCCTTCTGTGGATCATCCATGAAAGTACATTTTCTCAGTTAGCCTGAACCCGTATGGTTTAAAATAGCATTAGGATGTACTGTCTTAAAACTGGAGGATTCTTTCCTGCTAATGGTTTAAAAGACTCTTTACACATTCTTTGTTGTGCATATTGTTACTTCTCAGAGCTCACAGAAATCTGAGTCATAGCAGTAGATCCATGTGTGAATGTGTGTATATAAACTCAATGATTGTATAGGTATTTTCCAATCTAAATGTTTCCATGATTTTTTTATATGTATGTACATAAAATAAATATGTACATGAATGTATTGTCCCTTCCCAATCACTTTTTATTATCTTGTCTCTTATTATGGAACGCTTATTACTATGTCTTTTTATTTTTTTTCTTTAAAGTTATGAAGACCATTCAGATGCAACTGGAGGATAAGAAAACAGTTTCTGATGTCAGTGTTCAGATGAAAGCAATAAAACTGCAGCTTAATATTCAAGTTTCCTATACTGTTATTTACATCTATTAAAACATACATTTATTTGAATAAAAAGACAACTTATCACATTTTTACTCACCAAACCATCCAAATAAGAGTAACAGATCAAAGAAAATGTATTATAAGTTTACCCAGTGTATGTAACACTAAGGGAAAAAAACCCCAGATCTGATTTTCTGTTTTAAAGTTTAATTATGTGAATATATGTTCTGTGTACTGCTGAACTTGTCACCCAGGAATGCATGCTGGAGTCCCAAATATGGTGAGGTCATCCTTACTAATACCATTTTCTCTTCATCCAGAAAGTGATACATTAACCCTGGAAGTTCTAGGAAATTTCAGAATTTGTATTCTTTAAATATAGTATGACGGTGATCAGTCCATCTTAACACTTCATGACGTACCTATCATATTTTGATTTTGATGTCAATAACATATTTACTAGTCTATAAACTAGTGTTAACCCAAATAAATTGAGCTTTTAGTCTACAAAAATAAAAAAAAATCAAGGCCCAATTTTTCTAAATATTACTGGTTTTATGTGACCATCTCAGAAGTTAATTGATGCTTGTATTTAAGATGCTGAAGAAAGCCCAGGTGTCTGGTTTTTGAACATGTCTTAATGGGCCTGTTCAAAAGCTGTGCGAAGTTGAGCATCAAAACAGAAGACTTCATAAACACAAGTCAGTTTGTAAAACCTTGACTGAAAACAACTTTAACAAAGTGCTTAAACTGATGGAGTTTTCTGCAAACTCACAATATCTAAATATCTTTGAACCATGAAACCCTAAAACATGTATTATAAAGTTTAAATCCACAAAATAAAGCAAAAAACCAAAACCACAAAAAAAACCCCAAACCAAAAATCAAAAACCTCTTTTTCATATTTGGAAAAGAAATCCAAATTATTTGACACAAAAATAAATAGATAAATTAATAAATACATAAATATGTTAGTTCTGTCATTCACTGATACAAAAGGGTTTGATGTATTTTCCCACTGTTTTCTGTTTTGCCCAGCCTAATCTTCCTCCAGTGTTATGTTGTTTTGTTTTTAAAGAAAAACTTGTGCTTTTTTAATGTTTTTAATAGATTATAAAGATCCCTGTGACAAATATTATGCGTGTTATAATTTTAAAATATACAATTTAATGTTGTTCAGTAAATTAACCAGGACTTTAAGTAAATTTGATAAGGAACTAGCATTTTTAGGAAAAAAAAATAAAAAAAAAAAAGAAAATCTTGACACAGTTGCCAAGAATGAGAAACTCCTAGTTTCATTAAACTGGTTATAACCTAGGGCTACTGATAAACCCTTTTCAAATGCTGAACAGGTCTATCAAGAACCCATCAACAGCAGGCCCAGTGCAGTTATACTTGTTTTATTATCATTAAATAGCATATTATCCTAGTGCAAGGAACTCAGCTCTGTCCTGATGATAATGGTGATATGTGCTGGCCTCCACATCAGGTTTGCTGTCTTTCCTGAGTTTGCCAGTAGTTTCACTTCAAACCAGAATTATTACCTCAACTTGAAACCTGGGATCTAATCGCAATTCACAGACGGCAATAGATGCTAATGAAATTTGGACTGGAGTCCAACATATGGTTTCCAGAAGGGCTGTACCAGAACCCAAAAGACCATTCTCATTCATCTTCTAAGTTTTGTTTTGTTTGTTTTCCTGTGTAAATATACATATATAAGAAGAAAAGTACACAACATTTTATTAGACCTTGCTGAATAAGTTGGGGAGTTTCTCATAACTTTCAATTTCTTTTCTTTTTCCCTTTTTCATTAATTTGAAATACTCATAATGGTTTGTTTGAATATTCACATTCTGAATATACAGATTTTCAAGGTTATGATACAGTCTAAAGAGGTACTGAAACATGTACCTCCTTACCTGCATTTCAGATTTTCTTCAGTAAACACTTACTCACAGGAGCTAAATATGAGAATATTGAAAGAGTGATTTTCCTCAACCCCTACATACCTCCATTTTCATTCAATATTTCCAGCTAATGCTCATAATAGAAAAATCTTGCCAGATAACTGCCTTTACATAAGTAAAAGAAATTACTGTAGTGAAGTAATTTATCATGAAGGCTCAACCATTTTTTACATCTACAGCACCCTATGGATGTTGAATAATCTTCCAGTAATTTCCATTTTAAAAAAATGTTTCTCAGTTTTAAAGAGAAGAGAGTTAAAAGCATGTTATCACACTCCACAATGAAGGCAGAAATGTTCTCCTATGATGTGGTAAATCTTTCTGACTTCCGAAAATAAAATCAGAAGCTGAGGGCAGCCTCACAATCAGGTCTCATAAGAATCAGAGGAAATATACCTTAACCTTTCAGTTTAGCTGTTGGAGGAATAAACTAAAATCACTTAACTATCCGTTTCTTTCATACCTATAAATTCAGTGTTTGTGATCTACATCCATAGGAAAGGAGTTAACAACTTCCTCTGCTCCTTCTGCATCCAGCTTTTGTCATTTGGGGAGAAACACACAGTGCATACTGGTGTTGGAAATTGTTCATAGAGGGCGTATTATATTGTTGGTTTGGCTCCAGTTCTCCAGTTTTTCCATTGTCTTATCTAAAAGCAAAGTTTAGGCAAAAAGAACTGTTTTCAAATTCATTTTATCTTACTGCTGAATTTTGAGGCTTTGTTAAGCATACTGAAATTCTCATTAACAGATGGGAATGGATTTATTTCATTGCCCACAGCTCACAATAAACCAAGGAAGACAGAGCCAGTTCTCTTAATCATATGACTATTGCTTCATTAACGTTCTTTTTATTTATATTAAATGTGGAATGTTTTTGCAGTATGGTTTTAAAAAAGGGAATTATCATAAAAAAAAGAACAGTTAAAGTTCACTATATCTAATTTGCTATTCTTGTATTCTGAAGGACTGAGATTTTAGTCTACATTTAAAAAAACCACTGTGCAGGGAAAATGAAGTATGTACATTCCCAGTGTGTCAATCTTTCCCCTTCTGCAAAACATTAAAAGACATTTGTTACCCATTTATTTTAATAGGTTTAAAACATGCTTATGCAATGGACCTCAAGGTTTAAACAAATCAGTGGATTGAAAGCAATTTTATCTGCTACATCTATTCTTGCCAGACAGACTCCTGAGCCATTCCCATAACAACAGCAAGTGCCAAAAGCACTTAAAGGAAGACATCAGCTTTGTGAGTTCCTATTAGATTTTCTAAATTTAAGGTAACAGGTACCCCTTTTGTTCTAGCTTCTTGCAATAAAATGAAACTTTTTGGAGTGACCCAAATGAATGTATTTAGAAGCAATGAAAACATACTGTATTAGCCTGAATTAAATTTATGGTGTGGCTGAAGGAATTGCATTTGCCCATGATGCACATAACACTAAAGTATGAAAATAGTCTCTTTTGTCACAAAAGTCTGAAATTATTGGGGTTTCAAACTGAAATTTGATATAAAAGCTCAATCTTTATATTTTTTTTTGCTTTGATATAAATAGGAATTGAAATATATACATGCAAAAAAAGTCTGCCTTGCAGTTTAAGTGAGGTTACAAAAATATTTTTTGTTTTACAGTTTTGTTTCCAAACATGCTGTGAGGGAGAGGGGATACCAAGATTTACTTTTGATCAAATATAATTTGCTGAAATGGAAAGTTCTGATGCTGCTTTTTACCAGACCCATCTTGAAAATCCTTTTTCTTTGCAGCACTGTATCATATTACATACTGAGGAGAACTCAGTAATAATTACACACAAAATAGACAATGTGACAGTCAGGACTGAGAATATGTTGGTTTAACACAGAGTGGATAGAAGTGTGAGCAGACAGACTCAAGGAGGAAGATTCCAGGTCATTACTTACTTGTGTAAATCCTAATAATAGAAGCAAGTACTTTTTTTTTTTTAATTACCAAATTGTATCAGGAGAAGAGGCAATTTCCAGATTTTCATACAATCTGGAAACACTGCTGTTGAAACAAGTTTTGTGATACGTTTTCTGTCTCCTTGCAATGTTCATAGGGTATAAAGCTCCAGTTCCAGCTAGCATGTTTGCCCATAGCCATTCATTAATCTTCCTGTGCTGAAAATTTGTCCTCTACTGTCCTGATTTGTTGATGATGTTGCCCTAAAGGGAAAGCTAAGACAGTATTTTGACAGAAAACAAAAATCCTTAAAGGACCCTTTCTAAAAGTGTGCTTAAATTTCCAAATTTCAGAATAACCTTGGAGTTTTTGAAGTCTGTGCAATTTGTAATTTCTTTGAATTTATTCTTCCATTCCTAAGTTTTTCTGCCAACTGAATTTGCCATCTGATTGTTTTCTGAATCCTTACTAATTAAACCTCTCTCCAGAATTGTATTTTTTTGTTTAGAAAAAGATAAGACATATTAATCATAGTGAATGCAATTTAATTGAATATTTAAGAACAAACCCATAATTTATAATAATTGAAAACATCTAATTGAAGTTCTACTGTGCTAATTATACAACATATTATTATCTTCAAAGATAAGTAAATGAACTGTTTATGAACTGCTTGTAAAATATTTGCTGTACAAGAAAGGGGAAAAGTGAACACTGCTCACTTAATTTGATTTGTTAAAAGTGCCCTATTACAAATACAAATAAATGCAAAATATATAAAACCAAAATAGTTAGTGAAGTTCACTGCATGTAATTTAAACTAAAGCATGATGGTATTACGGATATTTATATGCAAAGTTTTTCAAACAATAAATGCAATGAAGCTGAATAAAAGAAAAGTAAAAACTAGTGCAGGGAGTTTGACATGGAATAGATTCTTTAAAGAGTCTGATCTCCATAAATGGAGAATAAAATAAAACCAAATGTCTAATAAATTGCATTACAGTACTCTGTAGTACTGCAAATTGCTACTATGGCGTGAAGCAGGAAATATTAAATGGATTGGGGTTTTTTTTGATTTTTCAAATCAAATTATTGCACAGTGATCTGTTTTTGTTTGTTTTCATGATTAGTTGAAAAACGACAACAATGGCTTAAAAGATATCTTAGCTAAAAGTCAGTAGCTAGCTGAAGTTTTGTTTTGTGGGGGTTTTTTATACTAAGAGGTAAACGTATCTCTTACCTAAAGTTAATATAAAGTTTATATAAATTACGTTTGTCCAGAACTGATTTTTTTTAACTCTTGTAATTTTGAACTTTACTGGATGACTGCTGTTAGACCTTTAGTCAAGATAATGATCTCTCAGTTGTTATCTAAAATCTGGTCATTTTACAGATGAATTTGTTTTTCATTAAAAAAATGTAAACTTTTCTGTGTTTGTAAGTTTATTTCTACATTGGTTACTTATATTTTACTTAACACAGTTTCATTTGAGTTTGTAATATTAAACTTAGAATGTTTTATTTAAAAGGGATTTCAGCCTTTCTCTCAGGCTTGTTTTCTCCCCATGATAGAACTCCTAAAGTTATATTTCAAAAAGGAAAAAAATAAAACTAAAATGAAAGAACCTACAAACTCTCAGCAGGACTTGTGGGAGAAATCAGGCTTCATTCCATGATAAGACATAGCAGAGTTTCACTGATTTCTGTAGGTCTAGGATAGACCCTCCACCCACCAAGCCTGAAACTCAAGGATGTCAATTTTCAACACACAACAGCATATTTATAACTTAGGCTTTACAGGTACCATGGCTAATTGAAAAATAGAAATAGCAGTAGCAAAGTTACTTTTGATATTGTATGAAGAGCAAGTAGAATGTATACTTTCAGTTAATATTGAAAAATTTCATAAGATCATAGGGATCTTATGATAGCAGTTTGTGGGTTTTGTTCACAACTGTGTGTTGAAGGCACAGAAAGCAGCTCTATCCCTATGAAGCTTAGATCCAAACCCAAAAGTTTTACAGAACAAGTTTAAGATCATGAATAAATTTAAAGTGATCAACTCATGTGTTCTAATAATTTGAAGTGTTAAAAATATTTTAATTGAAATTATTTTTTCTCAAGAGATATACTCCTTCTGTTAAATTTTTTTTAACTTAGGTTTTCAAATGCTTTTGTTTGAAAATACACTGCTTAAAAGAATCATGCATTTAGGCCCTATACAAGAATTGATGTTATCAAAGATTTCTGTTTACTAGTACTAGCAGTGTTTCAGTAATTTCATTGGCTGCTGACTCATGAAATAAAGGTCAACTAGTCTTCCACATACAGTGCAGCTGGTGGAGAGTCACCCTATCGCATGCTTTTGTAGTTCAGTTTTTGATATGATCCACTCTTTTTAAAGATACACCAGAGAACAATTTTGTTACTTTAATACAAGCACATCTTTGCAAGAGTAGATAAATACCAGATGCTATTATATTGCTGACACCACATTTTTTCCTAATATTGCTTCCCATCTTCATTTCCTTCAGTAATTTTACTAAGCAATTTTTTAAAATGCACTCCAAGCAAACAAGTTATGCTTAGCTTGCTAAAAGAAGAATGAAAGTATAATTAACATACTCCTGCTACATTGAAAAAGTATGCCTTTATCATTATTTTTTTCAAAGGGAGGAAATGAAAGAAGGAAAGAAATTATTTATTTCTTGCCACAATGTATCAAAATTATCTGTATTTTTAAGTAGTTCTTCGGCCTATAAATCTATGCTTATAAGAAATACTCAGGAAGGAACTCCTGAAAGATACTAGATTCCTGTAAATTCTGAGGAAGCTGCTAAATTCTGAGAAAATGCATAGACTACACAAGACAAAAAAAATAGTGAAGGTAGCCTTGTTGAAGCAAAAATTCAAAGTTTAAAGAACAAAAAAGACTGAAGTGAAAATGCATAGAATTCTGATGGGGGAGGGAATTATTTCAGAGCAGCAGCATCAGAGATTATCAACGTTTCCGGAAGACACTGTATTTCTACTACCTGAGCAATGACTTGCAAGCTGGCAAAGATTCATTGGATGAATTATTGGAAGTGGGGAATATACTAATGCTTAGCATAGCAGATCGTTATTCTTAGTTATCCCTGTGTGTATCAGCCCATAAGAAATTCCTTTGTACTTTGAAGCTGCGTTTATCCTGCCTGCAGAATGTCTTTGTGAATGGTACAAGTTGCCCAAACACTTACACACAGAAGGAGGGTTATACTGTGAAAGGTGGAGAAGGCTAATGTAGCATCAAGAAAGAAATAGGGAAAGAGGTTTTTGGATAGAGGCTTGCTGAGTTTGTTGCCTCGGGTAAGAAGAGTGAGGTGGAACTACTGATTGTTATATTACTTCTATATTCCCAGCAGGAGTCTGTATTTCAATACACTGAAACTCCACTTTCAGCAGTGCCAATCAGAACAAGCTCTCTGACTGAATCCCTAGAAGAAGGAGTAGCAGCAAGTGTTTTATTGAATTCAATAAACTCTTTTCATACAAAACTACATATTTTGCCTATAATTAGTGCTATCTACACTTAGAGATACATTTATAGCATCTTAGGGTTGAGTGTGAGCAGGATCACAATCTATACTAGCAACAATTAATCAAATTTTGTGAAAATAATTGTTTACTACTGTTTTTATAAGGATTAACATTTTTGTTGTTGCTTTTGTAAGACATTGATATGTATTCCACACTAAGGATTTATCAATGGCTTAATGAAGGAGTTTCATTTCTAGATCCAGAATAAAATGTGGAAAGATAAGAGGCAATGCCTTTTAACATTGCCTAGGGTTTATCTCTCTCAAGTGGAGCAAGGAAAAGATTACTATCAGAAAAGAGAACAGCTCATGTAAAAGAATAGCTATAAAACAAAGTGTTAGGGAAAAAGAAAAGGAATACCTCTTTGAGGAATCTGTACACTGTCTGGTTTATGGAAAACAAAAACAACCAACAACCAACAGAAAGTGGAAATTGAAGTAACATTTTTTCTCTTTTTTTTCATTAGCGTACTGGAACCTCGCTTCTATTTGAGAGGAAAATAATTTTTTTCATGTTTCCAATAAAAGTCTGGAGCTTATATCTGCCAACAATCTTAAAAGATGTTTATTGTGTATCACATGATATAAGAAGGCTCATTTTATCTTTGAAAATTTATATTTTCTATATTAATGGTTCTAATTATTATTTTCCTTCAAGTTCTTGTGATATGCATACTAACAGAGATATTTCTCTCAATGAAGTTGCATGAAGTATAGTAAACTTTCATTCAATTAGGTTTTTGCTTCACATTTATTTCCATAATATCAGTAATTTAGTATGATAATTTGATTGTTGTTGATTTGGATTTTTATTCTTATTTTAAGTGGAGAGAAAGAGAAAAAATAAAACCCTTACGTTACTGTGAATGACACTCTAAACCAATTACAGTGGGAAGAATTGAAACCATTTTACTTAATTCACTAATGTTCACACTAAGAGTCTAAAATTTGGTGGAATTAAGGCTCTTTTTTAATAATAAAAAAACAATAACAGAAATAACAATAACAAAAAAAATCTGTCTTTTATAATATTACAAAGTAGACCAAGGAAGGAATCCAACTGAGCTAAAGGACTCCCCCCTCCTCCCCGAGCTGGACCACACAACAGAAATAGATACTCTGAAAACTGTTCTGGTGTTACTCAATTCTGTGTTCTGAAAGATTCAGAAAAAGAAAAATAACCTCTTTTCCCCTGAACCACTCATCTGCTTTTGAAGTTTCCATCTTAGAGTAGAAAAGGTTGATTAGTAAACAAACTACATAGTAGGGTGGTTTTGTTTTGTTTTGTTTTTTAAATATCAAGATATCTGTATACTCAGATACCTTGTATAGGTATGAGCTTACAACTGCAGAAAAAAGCGGAAGGTACATAGAACAACTTATCTTGATTTTATATATTTTAATTGAAATGAAGAACCTGTGGAAACTCAGAATTTCATGTAAAAAATTTCAGTAAATTTTGTTGTCTGGACATTAGTAAGTCTGAAAAGCCCTTTAAATATTATCATGGTGAGAAGGGAATTATAGAGACTGTTAAAATTGCAGTAGTGTAAGTTCTTTCAACTACTTATGCTGGATGCTTTGAAGCTCTTATTTCAGGGGATATATCATATTCTGATTAACATTTAAGCAATATAAAATACATTTCAAAATAAGGTTAGAGTGTATGTTGTAAACAAACCAAAGAAGTATCAAAGATACATTCATGGAAAATCTGTGAAAAAACTTCAGTAACCACTATTATCACTATATATATATACAGTACTTATGTAGTAACAGATACCCCACTCACTCATTTAAGTGAGCCATATGTAATTCTTTCCCTGACAGGTCATATTCTCAATTTCATAAATCTAGACTCTTGCATTTTAATTTTCTAATGGATGCACTTTTGTATGGTACAAACCATAAACCCTAGCTTCTTTACAAAGGACCTTCACAGATCATTAACCATTATTTGTCTGCAAGGTTCTCAGGTTGTTTTTATTTTAATATTTATATATAATTCTTAAAGAATCATATTGAAATTCATTCCAAGCACCGCAATAGAAAAATAGCCCAAACGTTATTCTTATGCATTATTCTGAACTGACACTCAATATTCTAAAGAAGACCCGAAGTATATTCAGTAAGAATATAGCGCCTTCAAAATAACAAAATTAATAGAAATAATAACTTTAAAAAACGTAATTGACTGGGTGATTAGCTCACCAGCTACAGTTTTATCCACTAATTGTCAGTTCTCTCACTATTATGGACTCCATCACAGGTCTGAACATTTATCTTCTGCTGGCACAAATGATTACTGTATGAAAAATTGTGACAAGGAGGGAAGGTCTCTTTCTTGCAGCCACAAAGTTCCACTAAGCAAACAGTTAGTATGTGAAGATGGTTGCATTTTTCAGTAAACTGTGCCATACTGCATTAAAGACCATACTCAAAAATTATTAAGATGCAGAAATAGTATATGCAGCATAAAAATACTAACCATATGGTTGTCAGTATGCTGAACTACATAGAGAAATGTTGTCCAGAATACATTTGATATGATCCTACCACATATATAGCCAAAGCCCCTAATCAAAATGAGTTCAATTCTTCCATGTAGTGGGAACAGTCATAGTTAACTTCATAGTCACAGTTAAATTCTTAGCTTTGCTTTAATTAAAATTATTCCCTTTTTTACTTGATATCACAAACTACTGCCTGTATTCCTTCTTTAGGGGGAGTTTCCTAATAGATTAGAAGGCATATTGTAAATGCTATTTGGTGACAATTTGTTTTTTCTTTTTGTTAAAGATGTACAGGTTTTCTAGAGACACAAGACCAAAGTAAATGGCTACAGGAAACTTCTACAGTAAACTGGTACTCTTTCATTCTGATTGTCACTTTTCATGTAATGCTGATGGAAGAAAGATGAAATGCATCTGAAAGTGAGTCATCACAGCCAGGCACAAACATATGTGTCTAGTTTTCTCAGTATTTGTGGAAAACAAACCAGATCGGAACTAACATAAATTTCTCTCTTTCTCTATTCTCTTAGTATTGGGGAAAATATCAGCTGAGACTCTCAGTCTTTCAGTATGCTTTAGTGCAAGGATAAATAAATCCCTAAACTGCTGGAGGATTTGTCTCTACAAAGCTGATAAGTACCACTTTAAGAATTAAGGGGTTAAAATTCAATTTTATCTATAGAAAGAAATCATAGAATTTTTTTTTTTTAACTGAATATTGTGATAGTGATTTAATTTTCAGGTTATTGTAACTATTCAAAAGTCACTAATACTAATAATCACTAATAGTTCAAATTCCTTGAATTTGTGAAATGTGTATGCATAATTGCAATGCTAATTAGAAATCTTATCATGCTACTCTGATATTCAGAGTCATGATCTTGAGAAATGAATCTCAAATACATTGGTTACATGATACTTTCCTGTTAGTCAAATGAAATTTTCTTCACAGAGATATAGGATGTATGGTTATGTACTATAACTCTTCCCTTCACCCCTCCAAAGGCACAGTGTCCCAAAGCACTTGCAACTGTGTATTGCTTATTTCTAGACACTATTGAAAATGATTGTTTTGTAGTTAAAAATAAGAAACAGTTTGAAGTTTATTGAGGTAAAAGTTATTGCTTTTGATACTGTACTACTTTTGGCAGTTCTTTAAACATTTATATACAAAAGCTGTATTTACAGTTTCCATTGAATTTTCCAAATGTCATGTTTTTCTGACTTTGGAAGACAATAAAGACTATGAACTATAGTTGTGGTAAGATTTAACAGTCTTTTAATTTTACCTACTGTCAAATGAAGGCAATTTTGATGACAAGAATTTCTTAAAAATATAAGCAGCATATTTAATGACAACAGTAGCAGAACAGACCACAGAAACCTGGAAACATAATAGCACTGTGTGTATCAGAAAACAAAAAATGTAGATATTAGAATTGATAAGTGTAGAAAAAAATGCTCCAAATCCTTTGTATAGAAACTGATTGTCCAATAAAGGACTCTCATGACTTGTAATTCAAAGATATTTCAAGACTCAACATGTAAGATTGAAGCTGATGTAAGGAGCACTCCACAGGTAGAAGCTCTTTTCAGTGATTATTACATATTAAGTGTGTAATCTTGTAAATATATAAGTAGTTCATATTTTTCTCCATCTCACTTCCTATCTCCTTTAAAAGTCCTCTGAAAAGAATCCACTGAAGAATAAGAAATACATAACTTACCCATCTTATCATTAATCTAAAAGAAATTAGCTTACAAATAGAACCTGATGTGCACGAAGACATTTTAATTGTTGTGGTTTTTTTTTTTTTACTAACATAAAGAAAAATATCTTAGTGGCTTAATTTGTCATAAACCCTTTATAAAACTAAATAAATTTAAAAAATTTGTTTGCTACTCCAAAGTTTTGTGGTCTATTTTTGTTTTAATTCTGTGATTTAAAATTAAAACATTAAAAGATATTTGTGTCAGGACACCAAAAAAGCCAGAGGCAGTGTGTCATATTCTTACTATATATTTAAGAGAGGTAGGTCAGGAGATCAGACACTCCAATCTAAACATGCTGCAGAGATATGTCAGTTGAGGTACTGAAGCCTGACCACACATTAACAGTGTCAGACTTAAGCCACTAAGTCCTGCCCAGCGTTGCCTGGGCCTGCAACTTGAAAATATTTCTGCTTCTGCATGTAAGCATGAGTGATTCTTTGCACTGTAGTCCACTAAGCAGTGGGGACATTTCCGAAGTTTCTTAAATGTCTTAGTGTTTGCAAGGCTGGGATCAAACATTAATTAAAACTTTCAGTAATTACGTGTACACATTACACTAGATCTTCATTTTCATGAAGTGTTTTTATCCATTTGTTCCTACATTGATTTCACTGATTCACTCTACAGATGAAGCAGTATTCTGCACACAGTATTTTACCGTAGTAATCAGCAGTATTTTAGTAAGAACAGCTTCTACAATGCTATTTTAAAGTAAAGTTTAGTGTTTTATTTGGTACCAGAGTAGCCGTTGTCCAAATAGTAACATAAAAAAATCACTTTAGCTATTGGTAGTGTTTCCTTTGTGGTTGCAATTAGTACTACTACTACTACTACTACTACTACTACTACTACTACTAAATAGTAGAAAAGGATTTGTTCTATCAATCATTTCAAAAAAAATAGTGATTTCTTACTTCAGTATTTTCACAGGGATCAATTTGAATTAAAGTACATTGCATAGAGCACAATGAACAAAAGCATCATTTTTAGATAATCTAAACGGACAGACAAACATATTTATAGCCAGAAGTTTCCCTGAAGATACACTGGTGATGACTGTACAATTCTCTGAAAGGATGAATATTCTCTCCACTTTATAAGACTGTCCAGTTGTGATTTCTCATAAAATAAGTATCAATTGACATCTTGAAGCAATGTGAGTTGCTAATGCTGAAAAAAAATAGCATTTCAGTAACTTTCAAAATGCTAGTAAAAATGGGGCACACCAAAACTTTCAGTTTTCTAATAATGATATAACTGCATAATGAATGGAACGAAATACTGGGGAAAAAAAGTTTAAAAATTAATTTATTTTCTTGTTTGCAAATTGTGTGTAGCTCAGCATTTCACCAGATATTTGAAAAGTCTCATTAAATCAAGGAAAATAATACTTGATTTGCAGATTTTCCCACAACCAATCTGTGGAAGTTTTCAGTATGATAAATGTGGAATTTTCTTGGAGATAATGTACAGATTAGCTGTATTTAGGATTTCTCTCTCAAACCTTTTGATTTCTTGATATTATATTTCGGAAGAGTCGCTGCAACATTTCCACCAAATTTTTCCACAGAGTTTCAGTTTTCCTTCATCATTCATGTAATTCTCAATTACGTGAACGGAAATTATGGAGAAATATTTAATCTTGATTTGAATTCAGTCTTCAGTACATTTTTGGTACGGTGTTCCACTGGATAATTCTTTTTGGCAAAATAGCGCACATTTCAATAGGTAGGGTGTGGTGAACTGAAATTTGTGTGCAAACTGGTTCATAAGGCAAATAGGAGGAAGTCTCATGATAAGTTCCTAATTTAGGTGCCTACAACAACTGTGTATTGTGAAGTTGAGGCTAAAGAAGGTATCTTAATCTTAAATCACAAATATAGTCTTATTCAGGTATGTTAATGCTAGGTAATTTCAGACAAAAAATTTAAACATGACTTATAGGGCATGTTAACTTTCTTGTAGGATCTCTGCAGTAGTGAAAAATAAATCTACAATTAATAGGGTAAGAAACTTTGTACAAGAGAAAATCTTCAGATTAATTCAATCAGGAATAGTTCTACCCTTTATTTATAGTAGTTATTTATATTTTCTTATATAAAACTTTATTTTATAGATCAATTTTTTTATTATTAACCTTTTTTTTTTGCAATTAAAAGGGAGGAACTACTTTGCCTCATAAATAACACTTTCATGATTGTTTCTGGGTATTTTTCTGTTCTGTATGATAACATTTGTGCAGTAATTACATTGTATGGAGAAAACAATAACTTTAAATTCTATTTCTTTACTGATTTTTAATAATGGACTTGGCCTTAAATGCTTAATTAGGTATCATTCATCCATTACTTTGATTCTTTATATTTACAGCAGTAATAGTCTGAGGAGGCTCTAAAGTTCAACATTCTTTTTCCTAAACATTTACTTGAAAAACAGCTTGCAAGGTGACCTCTATGACTTTTACCAATGATTCTGTCCTGTCTTAAACACCAAACTATTGAAGTTTGCATAATATGAATACATTTCAGCGTATCTTTCAGAATTATTTCAAGGCAACCTGAAAGCTAGTTCAGTTTTTGTTCATAGCTAGCTATTAGCATAACACCCAGTTATCTTTATAAAAAGCACACACGTCTTGGCAGCAAGTCAAAAGTGGCCACTGTTGCTGAAGTGGCAATGCATGGAGCCAATTTCATTGTTAGGCATAGGCAGTTCCTGGAAACTCCAAACTGTTTTGCAAAAGCAGTTTGAAAATGGTATTTCAGGAGACAACAGCAAATACTGTTATATTTAGATGCAAGGTACTAAAATGTTGCTAAAGAAGGTCCTGGTATATCAGCATCAAAGGCTCAAAGAGGCTCTGGAGATTCTAACATTTAAAGCTTATTTTGGCTTGTGCTTTTTTGTGAGTTTGGATTCAAAATTCAGAACGCAATTCATCTGACCTAATGTTAACTATCTAACATTTGATCTAAACTAATAATTTAGGATCTCCCAAGAGTAAAGGGACAATTATTTCCAGGGAGGATTCACCATATTTCCCTTCAGGATATTTTGCAAATCAGAATCAAACATTTCCTAGAAATGCCTGTGGCACTGGCTGTTAAGTAAGCCTACATGTTAAGTTTGTATTACATACCCAACGTTGAGATGCTTAATTACGTGCATAGCAGCTGAGTCCATTTTCCATTATGTAAAATGGATTTGGTTGAAAATAGTTTTGATTTGCTCTTGCTTCTAAAATATGTTTGCTTTTTCTTTTTAATTTAGATAAGCACAAATCAGCATCTTAAGTCCATTATTGAACCTCAGGTGAGTAAGTAACTAATGTAACATTTTAAAGGGATTTGCTGTATAAAAATATTCATGTAAAAAAAAAAAAGAAAGAAAAAGAAACGTAAAATGATTAACCTCTATTCTTCTTGGACTTTTAAGCTGCCTGTTAATTAATGAATTTGGTAAAGAGTCCCTTTTTATAGTTGTGGGCGCTATTGCAATACAGAAAAGTTAAAAGAGCTAGGCAGAATCCTCTGTCTTTGACTCAAAGGAGATTTACACAAGTGTAACATAACACTTGAGGCAGTTTCCACTCAGGCTGTGAGTTCAAAAGGCTTATGCATGCTTGAAAGGTTTGGACTATCTGCTAGAGCCACCTGCACACAGCCGTCTTATTTTTGTGAGGAATCCTGTTCATGCTGTCACCACAACCAACCTCAGTTCAGGAGGATTCTCAAAACGTAATTGCAGCATGAACAGTGGCTGACTTCAGCAATGGTCAGTGTCTTTTAGCACTGAATGTACTTATAAAAGCAGACAACTGGTAGAATTACCTACCGTCTTTCCAATTCTACCTCCTGCAAGCCTAAAGAGATAGAATATGAAAGACCCATTTTTAGTAGCACTTAATACAAGCACAGTTAAATTTGGGTGTATTTTCTGAAGGTTTTGATGATTGTGGAAGTCCTCTCTGAAAAGCTTCTTGCTACAAAAGTCGCTTAAGAATACCTTGATGTTTGTTTTTTGAGTTCTCAGCTATGTTTTCTCCTTGCACAATGCTGTTTATATACATAACCATTACAAGTAACTTCAAAATTTTTCATAAACAAATGTCACAACCTTGTAACTGCACAATAAACATGACTCATCTATGATTTTGCCTGAAAAGAAACAAAGATCACATGCTGTTGCTTGCAAGGAATTGAAGTAAAGTGCTAATATATTTTTAGTAAAGAGTCCAACAACTTAGAATCAATAGAATGTTGACAGCTCTTTTAAGACATTTTTCTTTTTTGAGAGTGCCAGAGCTCTCAACCCTCATGTGTAAGAAACCAGGCAAGGGAAACCAGAGAAGAGCACGGCTGTGCGTACCAGTCTGGGCTGGTACAGAGTTAGTTTTCTTCATAATAAATAGTATAGGGCTATGCTTGGGATTACCGCTGAAAACAGGGTTGATAATACAGGGATCTCACTGAGCAGTGCTTACACAGAGTGAAGGCCATTTTTGCTCTTCACCTCACCCCAGGAGTGAGTAGGCTGAGGGTGCACAAGAATTTGAGAAGGGACCCAGTCACGACAGATGACCCAATTGACCGAAGAGATATTCCATACCATATGGCATCATGCTCAGCATATAAAAGTGGGGGAAACAAAAAAGGGGGAAATTCAGAGTGATGCTGTTTGTCTACCCAAGTAACTGGTAACCGTGACGGAGCCCTGCTTTCTTGGAGATGGCTGAACACCTGTCTGCCAATGGGAAGTGGTGAATAAACTGGCTGTTTTGGTTTGCTTGTCTATGCTGTCTTTGCTTTACCTATTAAACTGTCTTCATCTCAGCCCATGATTCTTTTCACTTTTACTCTTCCAACTTTCTCCCCCATTCCACCTGAGGAGAGTGAATGAGTGGCTGTGTGGTGCTTGGTTGCCAGTTGAAATTAACTCAAAGGTCTGACAGGATATCCTTTTCTCAACACAAGCATGCTCATGACTACCTAATAAAGTTTCTATTTTGAGCAAAAGCAAGAAATATGTTGTGTTTGCAGTTAGGGTTACACTGGGTTTACAATTCTTGTAGGCAGAGTCTATAGTTTGTTATGGTGAAACCGACACTTCTTTGTAAAATAAACAGATTGCCCGACCTCCTGGTCAAAGTAAAGTGTAGGAAGGAAGTGCACAGGCAGTGGAACCAGAAACATATATCCTGAGAAGAGTATAGAAATGCTATGTAGGCATAGGGTGAGGAAAGTTTAGGTGCAACTGGAGATGAATTTGGCAAAGGATGTGAAGAATAGTAAGAAGGGCTTCTACAGATACATTGATCAGAAAAGGAAGGTAAAAAAATATTTATCTCCCCCCGATAAATAAGACAGGACTAGTGACCACCAACATGGAGAAAGCAGTGTTCCACAACAATTACTTTACATGAATTTTCAGTGGTAATCTCTCTTCCCACATCTCTCAAGGCCTTGAAATTCCAGGCAGGGACTGGGGCAAGAAAGTCCTTCCCATTATAGAAGATCAACCTCAAGACCACATGAGAAACCTGAACATTCACAAGTCCATGGGACACAGTGAGATGCATTCCAAAGTCCTGAAGAAATTGGTTGTGTCGGTATATCGCTCACCATCATATTTGAAAAGTTGTAGCAGTCAGTGGAATTCCCCAGAGACTGGAAAAAGGGAATATTGCACACAATTTCTAAAATGGTAATAGGGACCACCCTGGGAAATAATGACCATTCAGTCGTGTGCCTGATAAGATCAAAGAATAGAGCCTTTGGATGAGCAAACCATCACCAGTCAGTTGAGGGAGGTGATTGTCCCTCTTGACTCTGCATCGGTGCAGCTTCACCTTGAATATTGTGGGCAGTTTTGGGCATTTCAATATAAGAAAGATATTAAGCTGTTAGAGAGTGTCCAAAGGAGGGCAATGAAGATGGTGAAGGGCCTTGAGGGGAAGCTGTATGAGGAGCTGCTGAGCTCACTTGGTCTGTTCAGCCTGGAGGAGACTGAGGGGAGACCTCATTGTAGTCTTTCAACTTCCTCGAGGGGAAGAGGAGGGTCAGGCACTGATCTCTTCTCTGTGGTGATCAGTGACATGGTAACCCCAGGTGGCAACTAAGCACCACAGCTGCTCACTCTCTGTCCCCAAATGGGATGCAGGAGAGAACTGGAAGAGTAAAACTGATAAAACTCAAGGATTCAGATAAAGGCAATTCAGTAGTAAAGCCAAAGCAGTAGAGACAAGCAAAGTAAAACAAGGAATTCATTCACTACTTCCCATTGGCAGGCGAGTGTTCAGACATCTTCAGGGAAGCCGAGTTCCATCATGTGTGACAGTGACCTGGGGAGACAAATGGCATCCCTCTGAGTATCCTATTTCTTTCTTCTTAGCTTTATGTGCTAAGCATGATGCCAGATTGTATGGAATATCCTCTTGTCCAGCTGGAGTCAGCTGTCCTGACTGTGTCATCACCCAGGTATATGTGCATACCCAGCCTCTTTGCTGAGGGGTTACAGTGAGAAACAGCAAAGTCTTTGATTCTGTGTAAGCACTGCTCAGCAAAAACTATAGCATAGGTGTGTTTTTTTTCACTGTTTTAATCACAAATTCAAAACATTCCACCATACAATCTATTATGAAGAAAAATAATTCTATCCAGTCCAAATCCAGTACAATGGTATATGGGATTGGAAAGAAATTTGTGATTTTTTCACCAGTGACCATCAAAAAATATAGTTGTGATGGGATTCAGCATCAGATTTTGAAATGGAATCTAGCTGAATTTTAATATACCTGCGTTTAGGTGACAATATCGGTAATTAGATGTCCAAGTTCTTCTTACAGTCATTGGAAATCTGGGATCAGTTATAATAAAAGAATATTATACGTTTCTCTCTTTCTTAAGTCCTTGAGTTGCTGTAGTGGGTTGCTCCTGGCTGAACTCCAAGGACCCACTAAAGCTGCTCTCTTCCTCCCCTCTGCAGCTGGACAGAGCAGAGAAAAAAAACCATCAAAGGATTTATGAGCTGAGATAAGAGTTGGGAAAGGACATTTACTGATCACCATCATGGGCAAAACAGACTCAAAGTGAGACTATTAATTAAATTTATTACTAACAGGATCAGAGCAAAAGAGTGAGAAGTAAAATAATCTTAAAAACATCTTCCCCTCTGCAAGGAGGCAGCCAAAGGGGTTATGGTCAGTTGTTTCTGCTTCTGCTCAGGGAGAGGAGTCTTTAACCTGTTTCCATGGAGTCCCTCCCATGAGAGACAGTCCTTCACAGACCTCTCAGGTGGCGTAAGTCCATCCCACAGGCAAAAGTTCTTCGCAAAACTGCTGTCCCATGGGTCACTCCTCCACAGGGTTCAGTCGTTCACAGATGAGCTGTACCAGCCTGGGTCCCCCACAGGCGCCACAAGTTCTACCAAGGAAAACCTGCTCCAGCATGGGCTCCTCCCTCCACAGTCTGCAGGTCCCGGGCAGGACCCTGCTCCAGCATGGGCCTCCCACAGGGTCACAGCCTCCTTTGGGTATCCACCCGCTCTGGTGTGGGCCCCATCACGGGCTACAGGTGGGTCTCTGCACCCCAATGGTGCTCCCTGGGCTGCAGGGGCACAGCTGCCCCACCATGGTCTGCACCGCGGGCTGCAGGCTCNAGGTGGCGTAAGTCCATCCCACAGGCAAAAGTTCTCCGCAAAACCGCTTTCCCGTGGGTCACTCCTCCACAGGGTTCAGTCGTTCACAGATGAGCTGTGCCAGCCTGGGTCCCCCACAGGAGCCACAAGTTCTACCGAGGAAAACCTGCTCCAGCATGGGCTCCTCCCTCCACAGTCTGCAGGTCCCGGGCAGGACCCTGCTCCAGCATGGGCCTCCCACAGAGTCACAGCCTCCTTTGGGTATCCACCCGCTCTGGTGTGGGCTCCATCACGGGCTACAGGTGGGTCTCTGCACCCCAATGGTGCTCCCTGGGCTGCAGGGGCACAGCTGCCCCACCATGGTCTGCACCGCGGGCTGCAGGCTCTCAGCTCTGGCACCTGGAGCAGCTCCTGCCCCTCCTTCTGCACTGACCTTGGTGTCTGCTTTGTTGTTCACATGTTCTTACTCTGCTCTTCCCTGGCTGGAAATTTCCTCTGTGCAATAACTTCCCATTCTTAAATATGTTTCCACAGACCTGTTACTATCATTCTTAATTGGCTCGGCCTTGCCCAGTAGCAGGAAGCCCGTCCTGGAGCTGGCTGGCATTGGCTCCACCAGACAGGGGAAGCTTCCAGCAGCTTCTAGCCCTGTAGCCAAAATCCAGCCACAGAAACCCGGTACAGTTCCTAACACTCTCAGCTCATCTGTTTAGACTATGAATAACGTACAACTTTCATATGATATGAAGGAAATAACTTTTTAAGCAAAGCTGACCTACAGATTAGGAACCTAGCAACCCTATCTCTACAATTACTTCCTTAATTCATGTTGGTTTTATTAGATATAGAGGATTTTTTTATCTCCACACAAACCATTAAAAATCTATCAAGCTTTTTAGGTAATAAGAAAAATGATCCTGCTATTTATACTGGAATTATGTTACACCTTAATATAAACAGCAAAACCTTGAATTAATACAATCATTATTAAAAAAAAAAAAAAAAAGGAAAAAACCATGACCATTCCCCCACCTCCAGACCCCAGGATTTAATCCATAGTGCACTACCACTGACCCATTTAGTGGAGGGAGGGCACAATAAATCAATGTTTGTTAACATATGCTTAAGTAGAAAAGCAATTTCATGGGTCAGGCAACATAGTCATGAAATGTTCGTGAAGCAGTGGTGCATTGACTATTGAGAAGGACACAGCCAAAATGACAAAAATGCTTTGACTTTTGTATGCATTCTGGTTTCCTTTTTGTTATTACTTTGGTCAAATACTCACTTCTGTGTCAATAGCAGTTGTTAGCAATATATCCATAAAAATTTAGATGGGTGTTTCAGATGTTTAAAGTGGTATTGTTTTTTAAGTGATCGGGGTGGTCAAGAAAGAAAAAAAAAATCAGAGGCATAAAATACAATGCAGAGCACAAAGCTTTCTTATAAAAAGCTTAATTCCATTCCTGGATTTTAACCTTCACTAGTCCCAAGAGTTAGTTTATTTTCAAAGTCAGGGGAGATGAGGATAGAAAAAGGTCACTACTATTATGCCACATTTGAGATCAACTTTCAACTGGTGAAATAGAAGGCAGAGAATGACACACTGTATATACACTTTAGTACCATTAACTGTGTCCACAAGATGTATACATTCCTAAAGGACAAAATCAATTATAAAGTCTGAACCCTTTCCTGTGAACCAAGAAATACACAAGAAATATATCTGTGTCTTTAAAATAATCTCTTCCCTACTATCTTAACTTTATGCAAATCCAAAGACGCTTTGAAATTTTTCCAGCACTGTTTCTAATAAGGCTCTGCTGACTACTTAATGCATAATAGAACTTTCTTCAGCTAAAAATATTAAACCTTTTATCCACCTACCTTGACCTCCACATTAGCATGTAAGGAATATGACATTGAATGTAGATGCTGAATTTTTATTAGACATTCTAGGATCTTCAGTTCTGTTAATTTAAAGAGAAACAAGTGTCAAGAGGTTGCCTTTCCTGTATTGTATAGAACGAATAATTTATGCATTATTAAAATACAGCATATCCTGCAGAATTAAAAAAAAAAGGAGGAAAAAAGAAAAAAAATCTTTATGCATGTATGCTCTTTAATGATCTACCATTAAAAAACCCAAAGAATTTCATTGCCCTTCTAGTAAAAAATGCTGGTTGGATTTTCCTTCATGTGTAGAGGTTATTTAGTTTCATCTCAGAGATTTTTAAAACTTTTAATGGATATTTAAAATGATAATGCATAAGGTTTGAGGTCTTCAATACACATTCATACAAGACTGTTATCAAATTGAGTTAAATTTGTCAAAGTAATAAGACACAAGCTTGGCCATAAGGTAGGAACAGAAGTATGCTAGGGGAAATATATTAACTTAATTGTGGAATATTTGCTAAACTCAGCAAATACATCAGCTGAACTCCAGAATTCATAAAAGAAGAAGAAAGTATTCTATGCTCTTATTAGGTTTATATTTATTTTTGGAATGTGCTATGTAAGAAAACAGTAAGAGGCAAGAATGATTTCTGATATTGAATTTTTCGATTTATAACGTTATTTAGTGGAAATAATAAATGTCTTTGATGAATAGATAGCTTTTCAAGAGACCCTTTTAAGAATATCACATTGTATCTAACTTGTTTTTTGGTTTGTGAAGACTGGTACATCTTTTTTGTTCATTTTTCTGCTGTTTCTTTGGCATGTTTTAAAAGAATTCATCAGGAAGGCTGTCTTCTGCTGTTTGGTCAAAACCACGTAGAAACCTCTAGAGTGAGAACAACCGCATAGCCCAGCTGGAAAACAGGCATTCAGTTTTCTGGAGGCACAGAAGAAATAATGTTTTAGACTAGGTACACATGGAGACCTATTAAAGACTGTGGGCCCCCTCCTCTAGAGATCCTAAGAGTTGCTGGTTTAAGAGAAGGAGGTATCATTTTGCAAGGGTCCTTTGGAATTTTCAGCATACCCTTCATACTACAGTCTATCTAACTTGTTGTGTTAAAAAATCCTTCAGAAGTACTTAGAATGTTTCTATCTGTGTGAGGGAGAGGGGATTTGTTTTGTTTCATTTTATAAATCATGAGATTTGAAGCCCTTTCACCTTATTTACTTACTTAAGACAGAGAAGCAGGCATATTCATAGGAAAGATCTACCTGAATTGCAGCCCGACTACAAAACTTGTATATCTCTGATTAACAGCTGTGTGAGAGTTAGTACAGTGGCTTTAGTAGATAACATCATTACTGGAGCATATGTGGTGTGTTCCATTCATAACAAAAATGGCTTGAAGAAGCATGCAGAAAAAAAGTTGAGTTTAATAGTTAAGGAAGTTTTAAACTGTGTAAACTGTAAAATAATTGTATTTCTGTAGGCCCAAAAATTTTACACAGGCAAGATTTTGTTATGTTGCAGTTTCTAATTTTTGCAAAGCATTTATGGAAGCTGGAAGCCAAAACAGAGCCTACAAAAAAGAACCTTGGGTGTTTTGATAATTACAACAAATTCATGGCCAGCTGGAAGTCAGAGCAATGTGTACTTAACTGCTTTGAATAGTCTATGTCTTGCATGTAGTAATCTGTGTGCATTTGCTGTGATTGCTCAAGGGGAAATAATTACTGTTTATGAAAGACTGTCCATTATTCCCCAATTAGAGAAAAAATGCATTCTATAATAGGGAAAATGTGGCTGCTATTCTGTAGACTCTGAGAGAAACCCTTCCTTACTGATATGGTGCTCCATAAATGATCCCAGTTGTTATTTAGGCAAGGTGTTACATAAGCAAGGGTCAAAATTCCAGGAATGTTTAAATACACCTCAAATTACTATGAATTTACTACAACACTTTAATTGAACATGAGATAGCATATGAACTCTAAGGAATTCTTGTTCTATTGGGGTTTTCTGTCTTCCTCCGTAACTTAGGGTTAGAAAGGACAGGCACACAAAAAATTCAGTACAGGAAAAAATTCAGTCTACTTCTCAGTTTCTGACTCAGAAACAAAGTAGAGGAGGTTTAAAATTTTCCTTTCCCATCGATTTTTTGTCTCTGGGGAAATATGAGGAGTACAGTGTCCATGTTGCACATCCCTGTAGGACTGATGTTTGCATGGGTCCAGCTGGTTGTTTAAAGCAGCCATAGTGCTATTTCCAGTTAAATAAGCCAAAGAGTCAATTTCTTCTACTTGTACTTTAATTGGTTAATTATAAAGTTTATATTAAAACTTAATTTAGATGGTAGCATACAAAGATTCTGAGCAAGGGAATTCAGCAATATATGAAATCTCTTCCTCCAAGAAAGATCTAACAAAAAATATTTCCTTGTGATAATAAAAAAATTAATAAACAGTCAAGATTGCTATACTATCATCCAGAGGCAATGCTGCAAGAGCCTAGTATCTATTCTGAGATGCAATTAAAGATGAAAGATGCCCCCTAGTTTCTCTTATGAATGTGTCCTAAAAGGAATAGTATTTCTGGGTCTGACACTGGTATGGATTTTCATTTTCCTAATGTTTGTCCTTTGTTATTTTACAGATAATAATATTTTAGTTTAAGGGTTAGCTCTTTGTGGTTTTGTCTGTGGTGTTCATACTGGAGTTGTGCTTGTGATCTGTATAGACAAGCATATTTGTTCCTTGACAAAAGAGGAGGAACACTATTACAAGTATCAATTATCAATTGCACGTTTTCAACCATTTTTATGTTCTCATTAGAAACTCACAGTTGCCTCAAACACTGTTATGACCACCAAAGAACTTTGCCCACTGTGGCAAACAGTGTAAAGAAGCAATTGCTTGTCTGTGACCACAGAAGCCCCTCCTCCAGCTCCCTCCCTAAATATGCCTCCATGGATTCCTGAAACTTGCACTGTGAGTTAAGCCACCTGATGGGAACTTGAAATAGGGGAAACAGTGGTGCTATTGTCCAGGTGTTACCTCAGGGCCTAAGAGAAGGTAAGCAAGGCTGAGGGAGAAGAATGTATCCACAAGGAAAGCCAACTCAGCAGCTGTGCTGAAAATCATCTCCAACTGGATCTGGAAGGGGGAAACCACAACACATCAACTCAAGACAAGAAACCCACTGACTCCAACAAGGAGAAACACTGAGCATGGAACTAATTGGCATTAGAAGTGAAAGAATCATTTAACCCATAGAATAAGAGAATTGTGTAGCCAATGAATGATGATTCCTTTGTTTGCTAAAATGTATAAACGGTGAGAAGTTTTGAGTGACCTCAGGACCCCCAAAACTGAGAAACCAGAGTAAAGAGGAGTATTGGGATGGCATCTGGATCCATGGGTGGGGATATCCTTCTACTTAATCTATCTCTCACTCTCTTTCTCTCCCCCAGCCCCATCCTGGATCCCTATTTCTTTCTCTCTCTCTATCTCATGTTTACTGTTAAATAAAATCCCTACTATTGACTTTGGCCTATGGTCTCATTTGCTCTTTAGTTCAGGTAGAGGCATCTCTCAGTAACTGCATCTTAAGAAATCTGCACCCTGATTCCTATTGAAAATGAGGCTGTGTATAAAAGTATGTACATTGGATAAGTCAGAGTACTGCAACCGGTCTCAGTGTGTTCTGACAAGTACGTTGTTACATTTTGAAGGTCTTGCAGTAACTAAAACACCCAACCAAAACTAAAAGCCCAAAAACCCAACATGTTTTTAAGAAAAAATATTGAGATCAACTTAAACTAGTATAGCTTTCCTGTCAGTTGAATGGGGACAAGCAGATGTCTGCAAGCACATGCAACCAACTAAATTTCCAATATATTTTCTCTTAAGGAAAAACAAATAGATGCAAATGTTTCAGGGTGAGGAGGGAAGGGAGGAGGGAAGGCGTTTTAAACACCCAAAAGAAAAAAACCAACCAAACAATAAGAAAACACAAAAGCCCATCCTAAACAATAATTTTTATACATAAAAATTTTGCAATCCAGATATGGAGCTGAGGACGGAAAACACAATAATTTCTTTCTGTTTATATTTTGTATTCTGCTTGTCTGAAAAGAGTAAAACATGCGTTATTCTTGCCTTCCTTTGGGCTGTTTTACTATTCAGAAATAGGTATTCAGATTATCTTTCTGTCTTGTTCTGTGATGACTCCAGGCTTACCAGGTTGCATTTCTCTACCAATTTTCTAAGGCTTTTAAAAGTATCTGTACAAATCATCTGCATATGATCCCCAAAGAGAGGCAGCAGTGTCACATAGCTGTATACACAGTATCATCTTCATAGAAGAGATAAGTGTTCCTGGGGTATTATGCCACTGTATCACAATTTTTAACTTCAGTGTGCCTGCATGTGCACTGTCATCTTTACTGTGCTATGAGTGCAAGAAAGATACTACTTTTCAAATAAATATTTAAATTTAGGGGCATTAGCAATACAATTCATGCTGATATACCTATTCATGTATGTATACATGCAAAAAATTGCAAAATTAAAATAAATTCTTCAGATTAGATATTCTACATATCTTTCTGTGAGTTAGTAGACCCTCATAAAAAAGAAATGAGCTTAAGTTTCCTTTTGGTTTAAACAAGTTAAAAGGACAAAGGGAGAAGAAAGAGATATCAGTGGTGTCTCCTGGATATCAGTGTTGGGCCCAGTCCTGTTTAATATTGTTATTCATTATCTGGATGAGGGGATTGAGTGTACTATTAGCAAATTTGCAGATGACACCAAGTTGAGGGGATGTCGATCTGCTGGAGGGTAGGAGAACTCTGCAGAGGGACATGGCCAAGCTGTAGAGATGGTCTGATTCCAACTGGATGAGGTTCAACAAGGCCAAGTGTCGGGTCCTGCACTTTGGCCACAACAACCCCCTGCAGCGCTACAGACTGGGCACAGAGTGGCTGGAGAGCAGCCAGGTAGAAAGGGATCTGGGGGTTTGGATCAACAGGAAACAACATGAGCCAGCAGTGTGCCCAGGGGGCCAAGAAGGCCAATGGCATCCTGACCTGCATCAGGAACAATGTGGCCAGCATGAGCAAGTAAGTGATTCCTCCACTGTACTCAGCGCTGGTGAGTTCACACCTTGAGTATTGTGTTCAGTTCTGGGCCCCTCAGTTCAGGAAGGATATTGAGGTGCTGGAGCAGGTCCAGAGAAGAGCAACAAGCCTGGTGAAGGGACTGGAGCACAAGTCCTGTGAGGAGAGGCTGAGGGAGCTGGGGTTGTTTTGTCCGGAGAAGAGGAGGCTCAGGGATGTCCTCATCACTTTCTACAACTACCTGAGAGGAGGTTGTAGCCAGGTGAGGTTTGGTCTCTTCTCCCAGGCAACTAGCAGTAGGACAAGAGGGCATGGTCTCAAGCTGTGCCAGGGGAGATTTAGGTCTAGGAGGTTGGATATTAAGAACTTTTTGACAGAGAAAGTAATCAGACATTGGAATGGGCTGCCCAGGGAGGTGGTGGATTCACCGTCCCTGGAGGTTTTTAAGATGAGACTGAATGTGGCACTGAGTGCCATGGTCTAGTAACCACGGCAGTGTTGAATCAAGGGTTGGACTTGATGATCTCGAAGGTCTTTTCCAACCTGGTTGGTTCTGTGATTCTGTGATTTACATCAGAGTGCTAGATACATATCTGAGCTCTTTAGGGTCATAAAATCTATGTTATGTGGCTGAAAGCACAGCACATTACTTTAGCACTGTCTCTCAGTCTGTTAAAAATCCAACTGTAAAAAAAGGTCAAATGAGAGCTGACAAAAGGACTTAGATACTTCATTTAATGTTGCAGTTGTTTCTTCAGTTCAACTATTATTTTTTATCACCTTGCCTAGCCTGCTGGAATGGCTAATAGCAGAACTCAAGCAGTACTGAATAAACACTTTTGTTAAGAACCTAGACTCTCTATCATTTCCCTCCTCCTCCAATACCTGTATTGCTCATATTTTATCCAATCCCAGTGTCATTGCTTATTCACTGAGTTTCTTCAGGCTGTGAAGTATGGATGTTGGAGCCTTCCTAATTCGTAGGACTAAAAAAGACATGCCCACAAATACCTCTTCTATGTCCTCTCAAGACATTAGCCAACTTCCTCTCCAGCCAGCTTCCTGAGGCTGAGTCTGACCTAGATTCTGGCAAAAAATGTACAGGCTGCCAATTTTAGAAGACACAAGAGATTCTACTTGCCATAAATCTTTGGATCCCTTGCTGCACAGAGATAAGGACAGTTATGTTGACTGTCAAGTGCAATTTTTTTTTCTGGTTTTTTTCATGTTTCTTTGCCTAGGAGGGAAATAGATTACCTCATGATAGTCAGACTGAATTCTTGCATTATCATTTTATGATTACATTAATTATTCTGAGGTCTTTTTCCTATACAGTGTTTTTATTGTGTGCAAGTTTTCTTTATTATCACTAAGCTAAAGCAGCTTGACGTTGATAAACAAAATCATAAGCAAACAGAACTGGAGACAGATGACATTATGAAAGCTACGTTGCGTATTCTCTTGCATTTCCCTTCAGAAGCTACTAAAATTTTGATGAGCTAGTTTTGACTCCAAGGCTGTCCTGCACCTGGCCCTGCAAACATGCTGAAGTCCTGAATTTGCCCAGGTATCACTCTGACCTCTGGTCAACTTATGGACAGATCGCTTCAGATCTAGGAGCTGCAAAGCTCTTCTGACTCCAGGGTTCAGACATGGACATGGACTCGAGCTGAGACTTCCTTGGGTTTGAGCATTCTTTCTTCTGACAGTGTTATTTTAGTATTTCAGATATTCTAGTATCTTTTTTCTTACTTCTGAAGCCATCTTCACTGATCCGAGAAGAAAAGTAACTGTTGCCCATGGGGTGGACTTATGTTGGAGAAGTTCACGGAGAACTTTCTCCCATGGGAGGGACCCCACACTGGAGAAAAGACTGAGCAGTGGCAGAAACAACCTGTGATGAACTGACTGTAACCTCCACTTCCCGTCTCCCTGTGCTGCTGAAGAGGAGGAGGTAGAGCTTGGGAATGAGGGAGGGGTGGAGGGAAGGTGTTTTTAAAATTTATTTTACTTCTCATTATCCCGTTCTGATTTTGTTAGTAATAAATTCAGTTAATATCCTCAATTCAAACGTGTTTTGCCCATGACAGTATTTTCTCTTCCCTGTCCAGTTGTGCAGGGGAACAATAGAGCAGCTTTGGTTGGTGCCTGGAGTCCAACCAGGGTCAACTCACAATAAGGTGTTACTTGCTGAAGTCATTTATGTCAGGATCATCAAACATTTTAATTGTTTGCGACTTAAACATCATGTCTACTGAGCAACCAGGGCAATCTTTAGAGAAAATATGTATTGGGTTAAATCATCCTCTGGAGACACCTTTTCTTTCTTAGTTAACTAGTGAGTTGTGGTTCCCAATAATTTATTAGGTCCTTAGTTTCCCCTCCCCTACTTCTCTTCCGCATGCCCTGTAGCAACATGGCCATGGCAGGGGCAAGGGTCTCTATCAGGGGGCCAGGCTGACCTCAAAAGGTTGGAGTCAGTCCTCTCTACCCCTACTCTCTTGTGACTGTTACTGTTGTGGGTTAATGTACATGTAGATGAGAAAAAAGAAACTGATGAAATTTGAATATTGAATATAAGGAAGTAGAAGAAATCAGAACACTAGTGAATAAAAGTATTTAAAAAATCCTTCTTCCTATAGATTAAGACTATGGAAAAAGAGTAAGGAAGCAAGAACAATTACATGAAGAGAGAAAGAAGAAGCAATTCTTCATTCTAAGAGTGTTGCAATAAACTTTAGTGACAAACATGCAGTCATTTCCTTCTGAAAATACAAGGTGGCAAGATATCTAGCAGGTTCTGGAATTTTAGAGACACAGCTTCTGTCAATGCTGATCACCTGAGTTCTTCCACTTCCAGAGGGGAGGGGAGGGCAGGGG
>VXAW01009206.1:147968-165921 GCA_013399735.1 Tyrannus savana
GGGAAGGGAAGGGAAGGGAAGGGATAGACTTGAGTAATAAAAAAGATTGGCTCTAGTGATATGATGTACCATTTTTTTATGAAAATTGGCTGTCTCTTAAGGTTATCATAGAGCTACTCACTGAAAACCCATAATCTGTACTGCAGGGCACATAGCCACATCATAAGAAACCATCATCTTCTGCTAGAGATATACTGTAGAATCCTTTTCTTGGCAGGCACTTTGATGTGTTGTCTTACAAAAAAGATAGAGTAGGATAAAAGTCTTCAGTCTTTATGCAGCCATAGGAGACTGTGATTTCCATCTCATATGGAAAAAATAATTTAATGCCTCACAGGTTTATTGCAACATAAGCTATAATGCCACACAGTGAAGAGAGTTTTTAATTTTACCACTTTAAAGATGTCACTTTTGGTTGTGCTTTGTTTAGGCTATCATCCTTCTAGCATAATTATGCATTAGTTTCAATATCAAAAGCAAAAGCTGCATTAATAACCAGAGGATAAAATCAGCTATGCAGTTCTTCATATGCAATGTCATTATGCAAATGTAGGAAAACCTAATTTATATAAAGTCTAAAACACCTACATAGGTGTTTAGACAGGGCAGTCTACAAGTTGAAAGAGCTCAATCCTACTTACAGACCTCTACTACAGTTGTTGCATGGAATTAGTCAGTACTTATTTGTGTGAAACATTTTGGAGTTTCTTCTCTCCAAAATCAAAATATCCTTTTTTTTTTTTTAAAGTTAATTACAGGAGATCATCATAGTGCAAGCCTGCTAGAAAACAAAATGCAGGAAATGTCACATTTTTAAATATGAATATTTCAAGCTAAAAATTAAGAGATCAGGCTCATTTGGATTTGCCACATACTTCCTCATACTTGCCCCATTAAATCTTCAAGACAATAACAAGGTTTTTTATTTCCTCTGTCCTCCTCAGTATCCTTCATATAAAATTTCAGTCTTTTTTTTTTAAAGCTGCTTTCTGGATGAGTCATATTTATCTTTTTTTTCTATTTATGGGAAAAAACATCACAGGCTTTCAGTAATTTCCCTGCTTTCCTTTTCTCTTCTTCACCCCTGCACACAGACACAATCACACACATAATTTTTTTAGTTGGAAAACATGAAAATAGGTCACAAAATCAGAAAAATTTTTACTCAGTTTGCAGTACCATAACAAGTAAAACCTTGCTCTATTAAGAAAAAAGTCCCACAGTGCTTTTCTGCTGGGGTTTTGTTGTGTTTTTTTGGTTTTTTTTTAAGTCTAATCCAGAGTGAAAACCATAAAGTATCATTTGAAAAATGTTCTCATTTGTGAGAATCTCTTAGGATTATGGAGAGGGAAACTGGAATAACAGATGATCTTAGGAATAAATCTGAGAAAGAGTTTTTCTGGTTTCTTGGAAGATATATATTGAATTACAGTTCAAAATATTCCTATTAGATACTTTATAAATGTCATCATTTCCAAAAAGGAGATACAACTCAGTAGCTGCAAGGGTCCTTAAACTAGGGCCCCATGCAATGTATGTCCCTCAAATGAGCCTACTGATGAACAGTGAGTATATCTGGATATTTTATGTCAAGGTTTTCATCAAGTTCATTATTTTGCACTTTGCACCTTTGTTACTTTTAATATCTATTTAAACTTTTGCATTCAGCTCCTTAAAGACAAATAAATAATTTGCCTTACTTCACCCTTACTTCACTTAGTATGTTTTTTGACAAATATTCCACAGTCATCTCTGAAAACCTATGAACACCTGAAAAATGGTAAAAAAAATTCTTAAATCTTCTCCAGATATTGTGTATTTCACCCAAAAAAATAATTAAAAGTATTTTAATTCTATGTGTTTGGAAGCTTAAGAGCAGTAACCATGATTAGATTGGCAGTTATATACTTGATACATTTGCAGTATTTTTCTTGGATGAGTTCTGTGTTTGTTGTCTGACAAATAAGAGATAGTGTGAAAAAACATGTTTATTTATTTATATATGTTTTGATGGGAGAGGCTTGTCTTAAATGAGCTTATCAGTAGATTGATATGGACCATGTATGAAATACATTCTTCATATATTTTCAAGTTGAAGATAGTGAATTGTCAAATCTGTTATTTCACCTGCATATAGTAGTTATGAACCTTGGAATGACAGCATGGTACACCTTTGGTGTGACAGTCTAGGTGGTCAGCTAAAAAAGATGGATGTCTTTGCACTGAAGGACACATCAAATACAAATACCTTCACACAGTCTTGCTGTTGCAACGAGGACTTTAAAAGTATTGGTTAAAATGTCCAATGCTTTTAAAATTCGTCTTTGATTTCTGGTGGATAATATCAGCCAACTCTAAATCACAGAAGAATAAATATATGGAAAGATACATGCAATGGGACAGAATTATTAAATTTCTGCAAAGATACTGATGTCAGTCTTCATATGCAGTTAGAAATATTATTCACATAGATTTAAAACACTTCTTTAAACAAAGCAAAACACCCACCAAAATGAAACGAACAAAAATTCCATAGACTAAAAAAGAACCAACCAACCAAACAAAAAAAAAACTCCATCTATGCTAAACTGAGGAAGATTTTCTTATGCAAAAATAGCATAAATTATGTAGAATAGCTACTTCAGTGTCTTTCTTAATTTATGGTTAAAAGCACAAAACAAAATTGTCTTTTTAAGACTTCACAAAATGTTAATGTAAACCTCACAATTGCTGTATTTACATGCTGCCTGTTTGCTGGATTAATTACTCTGACATGTCTTGTGATCAAGTGGGAGCCCAGTATGTGTCATAAGTATGAATATTTGCATTTTATACCAAGGAAACAAGTAATTTATATTGCAATAGAACCATTCTTATAATCTTTTTTTAAAATAAAAGCTTCCTAGGAGGACATAAACCTAATTTTCCCAGTCTTTAAAAATATTAACTGGCTTTACTTTGAAAATTATTTTTGGGATAATACACTCTTGCACAAAATGTTAGCATAACATTAATACTTTTATTTAAAGGTATTACTAATTTTGTCTTGCTCTAGCTTTCTTCAGAGTAATTTTTTATCTTTTTACTATCAAAGAGCCTCACCCATAATACTATATAGTTATCTTCTAGGATATATTAAAGTAAAGAAAATAACAGTTCTTTTTCAGGGAATTTGGAAACTGACTTGTTCCATATTATGATCCTCTTATTGCAATAAGGATTCTCTAGTCTTCGCATGCTGGATAACAGCAGTGTTACTTACCCATATGCAAACCTTTGAGTCATAGCAAAAAGCTGACCGGATTTCTCCTTTGCATTCACTTTTTCGTTCTTGTTACTTTGCCGAGAAAGTCTGTAGCAAGTTTTTATACACTGGGACACTAAAATTATGCAGTCTGAGACATTTGTATGCCTCTTTGCTATACAGTATTAAAATGATTTCTGAAATAAGCTCACATCAAATGAACCACTCATATAGTAAAACCATATATATTTATAAGAACAACAGCGCCAAGTTAATCTAGTAAAGGGTTGTGACTTTGTGTCTCTCTGTTTTCAACATTTAGAAAGTGAAATTAACTAGATTGGGTGATATACTGCATATGCTTCTTTAACAGTCTGAATTTTCATTGTATGCCTTGTATTACATGTTAGACATAGGGGTAACGCAACCATTATATCTGAAAGGGTGTTGCTGTGCTTCCCAGATATAATATCATTGTAACAAATCCTGCTCTTTTCCAACTCACAGTTTATCATCTCTTTTGAATTAAGCAAATAAAGATTGTACAATGGAATGGCAGGTATTGTACATAGCGTACATAGTGATTGCAATTGAATTATTTAGAATTTTTCCTTACAGAAAAATAGTCTTACTAGGAATATTTCTAAGTACCGATGCAACTATGCTGCAAAACAATTCATAGAGACTACAAATCTGTATCTGAGAAACAAAGCTATTTTGCTGCTTATGTTGTACTAACACTCTGAAATTATTTTCTGAATAGGAAGGAGTCATTTCTCTAAATATTTGAAAATATCCACTCACTTTATTTTCTTACAACTATGAGAATGCAGTCTAGTAGTGATTCATTATGAAAGCAAGTCAGAATCTGATTCCTGGATACCAATCTGAGTGAAATCTGATACCCGCAGTAAATCAGAGCTTATGTTCTTATATTATCTTGTTGTATGGGCCACATACACAATTACTCAGCGCTTTATCTTTGTAAAGTCTTATTCTAATTTACATTTATTTAGCTGGCCACAAATTGAAGAAATTACAGTCTATATGTCGGTAAGCCAGTGCTAATCATGGCATTTTTGTTTTCTCTGTCTTACACAGCCAGGGAGAGTGGCAGAATGGGATTTAAAAAGGCAAGGTGGTGTCCTTTGGTTTTGGTACACCCAGCCTGGCCTCACTGATGCCTTGCAGCCTGTTAACAGAGAGAGTATGAAGTGTGAGAGGTTATTTGCATCTGACTCCTGTGGCAAGTACCCATAGTTACCGACGTGAATGATGATGTAAAAAAGCACCAAAATCTCAGGGACTTACAAAATGACAACTGCTGAAAAATAAATTTGTTTGCTGATGCTGTCTTCACTAGCAGTTCTCACATCCTGAGAGAAAATCACTGTTGAGGAAACTGCGTGTACTCTCATAACCACAGGTATAAGTGACTCTATCTATGATTCCTTAAAAAGAAAATATAAAGAAACTCAATAAAATTTGCATGCAAATCAAATTAAATAGGTGTAGATGCCATCACACACATGCAAATACTGTAAGACATTCTAAAGCACATCAAAATGCAAATAGCTACAATGCAGCTGTCAGCAATACCCTTAGGCAGCAAACTGCATAGGAAACTGGTGATATTTAGCTGGAATTTAATTTTGTATTGGAGAAGTGTCTAAGCAGACAACTGAAGTTTTAGGGGCAAATGTTGCCCTCAGTAGCAATGCTACATGGCACATTCAGTGCCATGAGACTTTCAATAAATATTGGAGGATGGACAAAGCAAAAACTTAGAGATTTTATAGAAAATAAAGTGAAAAATCAAAGATTAATCATACTTGATTTTAATGATGACTTCTCCAGAGAAAGGAACTAAAACACATCATTCATGAGAAAAAGCCAAAAAACAGTGGAGTTAGCACAATATAATCATTAGTTGAACTGGAAAAAAAAATAAAAAAAAAAGAAAAAAGCAAGAAGGGATGATAATTATGATGCAAAGAGAGACATGAATTGTATAAAAATGAAAGTGTTTTAAAGGGTTCCAATTATGTTAGCAGGATAGATTTTTGTATTTTTGGTGGCTTTTTTACCAAAAAAATTACCATGGTTTACATTTTTTATTCTTTAAAAAGAATATGGGTATGGGCAATAATGAAATATTGCAGGAAATCATATTCTATCATTCCTGCTTATTCCTTGGCCAGGGTAGCAACAGTTTCTTTACTTAATCTTGGAAAAAAATATATTTATATTCCAAATTGCCTATAATCTAAGAGGGAAATAAGGCAGTGCTGGGTCATGTAATTATCTTAAAATTATGTTATACCAGCTAAAGCTTCTATAATACTTCAATTTAGTAGAAGTAGGGACAGAAAGAAAAGGAGACAACAAACTATGTTGAGCTTACTAACTATACAGAAGTGAGTATAATTGTCCTCACTATACTATGTTTGTAATACAGAATATGGGCTTGCTTTTGATTAAATATTTGTTCAGTGGGGACAGAACTCAGATATGGCAATTCTCTCTCAATTACACAATATATTTCTGTCACTAGAGATTTCTTCCTTTCCAGGTCTTTCTTTAAAGACAGTGCATGTTGTCCAATTTTTCAGTTAGATGTTTTTCTTTCTATTACTTTTCTTCTTTGAATTTTAAGTGTGGATAAATTTAATGTGATTATAGTGTTCCATAAAATTTCATCATTCTTGAATGTTAACATATTGATAAAAGTTGTTGTTAAAGTTCATGTCTTAAAAGGTATATAATTTTCTGATTTTATATATTTAGGATTGATTTCTTATTTGTCTTCTTAGTCTTTCTCTCTCTCTCTCCTTTTTTTCTTCTTTCCTTTCTCAGCCCAACATGTAATTAAATGTCTATCTGAAATTAAGTTTTAATTTAAATATAGAAGTCTTAGCATTCGTCATTCCAAATGCTTCAGATTTTCTCATATTCTTTCTGCTCTTCTAACATTTTGCCCCATCAAATTTATTTTTAAAGTTATTATACTTATGTTCTTATTTTTTTTAATATAAGAGACATAAATCTACTAAGGAAATGGAAAAAAAATAGCTACCTTGGTTGAAATAAGTTATTATTAATGTGTCAGTCTGAAGAGTAAATACAGGAAAATCATATTAAAAATCCATCACTTCAGCAATGGTTACATGCAACAGAAATGTAATGTACCATTCAATTGTTTAAAAATGTATTAGCAACCATGTTCACTCCAAAAAGTCACAAACACATTTATCAACATGATAATGTCTAAGTATCTTAAAAGGTGTGAAGCTTTTCTATCTTTTCTTGCCAAAGCCTTCTCCTTCTCCAGATACTTTTCCTCATTGTCTTCTCTTGATATTTAATCTTCAGCAGTGTTTTTTATTATTGAATCAGAAAACAACAAATTATCTTTTTATACCATTCTATTGAAATAGTGTTTTATTCTTACACTGAACATGGGAGTCTGCGTGAGTCTAAAGCTTACTTTGCAATATATTTATTATTAATATTTTTCAATCTTTTAACAGATTACATTTTTAAAAGGGGTAGTCATTGACCTAATATCACTGCCATTGTTGTTAATGTCAACTGAAAGTCAATATAAACATCTCAAGAATGGGATTAAATATTCTCTGACACATTTCATCAGAGCCATAATTTAAGCCTGCATTCTTCTCACTGACTAGTTTCTGCAAATCCAAATAGATGTTTAGCGAGTAAAATAATGATTGTAAAAAATTTAACTGGTAATTGATCTTTTGCTTTCTAACAATAGGCAATATTGATCTTACTGTACTTCTATTTATTGATTGAAAATTACTAGAATAGTATTTTCTATTAAGATGTGTATAACCTACTGCCATACATTAATGCCATCTGTAAAAATTATACAGCTTATTTTCTTGATAGATACTATCAAGATCAGCCTCACCACTTCTATCATATTAAATCATAATGTACATTCATATTTGCTAGGAACTTCAAATATAGGATACCATTTGTGAAGTCTCCTAAATTGAGTCAGAAATAAAGTAGACAAGCTCAGAGTTCATTGCATATTATCTTTGGTGGCATGCAAATTATTTCTGCACCATTAGACATATTTCTAATTTCAATTGCTCTTTATTATTTAGAAAAGAAAAAGGAACTAGAGTTTAGGTCCAAATGGTTTTCCATTTCACTTAGACTCAGCATCATTTTACCTTTTGTTATCCATGATGTACTGGTATTTCAAGCATGAAATTATGAAGCTAAATGTACAGGAAACTTTCTTTGTGCTGGATATATTTCCCCCCAGCATCAATTGCCCTTTCTGTACTACTTTTTGTTTGGTTACTTGGTATGAAATTCTGACACTTTTTATACAGTACATAGTGTACACTGACTTCTCCAAAGTACTGTGGCTTCTCACAAGGCTGAATCCATACATACTTTGACTTAATCAATCTGATTACTTCAGAAACCTCTTTTTTTTCTCACAGTTGTCTCTTTGGAAAGGCAATTAGGCTTATTTACTTAGTGAGCACTTGCTTCAGAAATCCTTTATAAATTTGTTAAAAAGCTTGTGTAGAAGTAGCTAAACTTAACTAAATTGTTTAAATGTTACAACCATCCAATATCTCTCAAAAAATCTAGAGCCTATTCAATTACATTTCACTCCACATTTTCTCTAAATTCTGAGTTGGCTTAATTTACTTTACCCTTTGCTATCTTAAATGTGCACAAACACATAAAATGATGGAGTAAATTGATGGCATTTTTTCTCTAATTGAGTACACTTTGGAGCCCTCTGTATTTGAGTAACAATATCATTTTATTCAAGGTTTCACTTTTTATAGAACACGGAATCAACCAGGTTGGAAAAGACCCCTGAGATCAAGTCCAACCTTTGATCCAACACCACCATGTCAGCTAGACCATGGCACTAAATGCCACATCCAGTCTTTCCTTAAACATGTCCAGTGACAGTGACTCCACCACCTTCCTGGGCAGCCCATTCCAGTGCCCAGTCATCCTTCTGTGAAGATTTTTTCCTAATGTCTAGCCTAAACCTCCCCTGGCACTGCTTAAGAATGTGCCCTTTTGTCCTACTGCTGATTTCCTGGGAGAAGAGACCAATGCCCACCTGGCTACAACCTCCTTTCAGGTAGTTCTAAAGAGTGATGAGGTCACCCCTGAGTGTTCTCTTCTCCAGACAAAACAAGCCCAGCTCCCTCAGCCTCTCGTCATAGGATCTGTGCTCCAGTTCCTTCATCAGGCTTGTTGCCTTTCTTTGAAAACGCTCCACCACATTAATGTCCTTCATAAATTGAGAGGTCCAGAACTGAACACAGTACTTCAGGTGCAGCCTCACCAGTACTGAGTACAGAGGAAGAATCACTACCCTGGTCCTGCTGGCCACACTATTTCTGATACAGTCCAGGATGCCATTGGCCNTAACGACTTCACCAATAATGATCTTAAACAGGACTGGGCCCAATACTCATTTCTGGGGGACACCATCAATGACGGGAGGCCAGCCTGATACAGCCCCGTTCACCATCACTCCCTGGACCCAGCCCTCCAACCAGTTCTCAACCCAGTACAGAGTTCCCCTCTACAAGCCATGAGCTGCCAGCTTTTTCAGGAGTATGCTATGGGAGACAATGTCAAAGGCTTTGCTGAAGCCCAGATAGACACATCCACAGCCTTCTTCTCACCCACCAGGTGGGTCATCTGATCATAAAAGGAGATCAGGTGGGTCAGGCAAGACCTGCCCCTCCTAAATCTGTGATGACTGGGTCTGATCCCTTGTCCATCCTCTAGGTTCCATGCCATCACACTCAGGATGATCTAGTCCACAACCTTGCCAGGCACCCAGGTCAGGCTGACAGGTCTGTAGTTTCCTGGATACTCCTTCCAGCTCTTCTTCTGGATGGGTGTTACACTGGCCAACTTCTAGTCATCTGGGACCTCCCAGTGTTAGTCAGGACTGTTGATAAATGATAGAGAGTGGCTTGGTGAGCTCTTCGGACAGCTGCCTCATCATCCTAGGATGGATCCTACGACCCACAGACTTGTGAGCATCTAAGTGGCTCAGCAGGTCACTGCTTCCTCCTGGATTACAGGGGGTTTTCAGCTCCCCATCCCTGTCTACTTTTGTTTTTTCGTAATGCAAAATGTTGAAAGGATAATTCTTTTAACAGTACTGTTACGAAAGTTGTATAGATATCCTAGACTTCTGCATGGATGGATCAGCTTGGATCTAGCTGCTTTTATTTAATAAAAATAATTCTGTATAAAAATAATTCTGTGATTGAATTCAATGAATTTTTTTAGAGAGAGGTTCTTTATATTTTCCCCTTCAAATTGTACAGTCTGAACTCTAAGCAACAATCCATTGATCTCTAAAGAACAGTTTCCTGAATATTCTAAATTAATAAGATTTTATTGCAGAGAAATTTATTTGAGTATAATTCTTCGGGTCAAATAAATGCAATAGCTTTATCTGAATTTATATGTCCAATGAATATCAGTAAATAAATGTCTGCATGACATTGTTGGTTTCTCATAGTGATCAACAATGGAAACTGAAAAGGCTAGCTCAATATTTTGATCATTGTTCATATCCTGTAAAATTCAGGTCAGAGCTTCATATGACACCCTATACAGACTGAGAAAGTGTATGTCTGAGAATATTATAGAATATGAAGCACAGATATTTTCTGCAGTGCAAACTCTTCCTAGATTTATTGTTTGTTTTCTGAGAAATAAAAACAACTCCTTTTTTTCAATTTAGAGGAAATAAACCTTTCAAACTAAAGTACACTTTGAACAGTAGTCTCATTTTTGTTTTGATTGCCTCTTTGTCTCAACCATCTACTACAGAAAGGAGAGCAAGTAAACTTTTCTCCTCTTGCAGTTTTGCTTATTCAATACTTCATATCTTGTCTCAAAAAAAAGCACTATGCTTTTATTTCTTTTTAAATTTTATTTGTACATATCCAAGTGTTTACATGCTCACTGCTGATCAAAAGTAGAGGCCAATGACCTGCTCTATTTCATGGCCATTTTTTGTACAGCCCTGTCTAAGGAAGTTAAAATAAAAGTGGGAAAGTGGAAGAGAGAGGGGTATTTCTCATCTAAATGTAGTGAAATTGACTACACGTAGATGGAATTTTTTGTATCACCTACATCTTGAACAACTATTAGTAAAAGTATTCTTTATTTCTATATGTTGATATTTCTCTCTTTCTCTCTCATCTACCTATCTATCTATCTATCTACCTGCCTATCCATCTGTCAGTTGTATTTTTACCTTCAGTTGTCTTGAACTAAATAAGACTTGAGAATAAATGGATAATATCAAGCCTGTTCTCCCTTAAAATTAAGGGGAAGTACCCACGGAAGTGGGACTGAATTATGATCATCATGATTATCTCATTATTTGATGAAGGCCTTGTCACTGTGTACTGGTAAGAGATTTAAGCTCTCATTTCAGCTACACAGACAAAGATATGTTACGTCAAAGACATGAAGGAAGGCATCACTATGGATTTATTGTTTGCTTTTGTTTTTTCCACAAGGAGTCTTACTGAGACAGAAAGCTCTTTGTTACCCCAAAAATGTCCTAATTCCACAGGAAACATATGATGGGGTAAAATCAAACTGACAAGGTAAAACCCAACTGAAAAAAATCATCCTGCTGCTATATTTGAAGGCATATGAAACTAAGTCTAAAGTAATGTTTGGTCATCAATTAATTATAAATTTAATGGTTAAAAAGACCAATAAGTCTTCAGAGAAAAGGAAACTGTTTTCTCTGGATATACACCATGTATTATTGCATCTCTTACTTATGCATTAGTAACAAAGAGTTAGATGCCCTGCACTAATGATGAAAAACTGAAAGGATGGGTATTAATACCTAAAAAAGCTGCACTCATGATCTCAGCTGTGTGAAGCTGAAGCTGAATCAGCTTAGTGTTATCACTATTTTTGCTCTGATCAGATTTCTTGGCACACAAAATGGGTTAATGGTCAAGATTTGGGCTAGAATTACAGTTTCTTGGGGAAAATATATATATCATTATACTTGATGCTTGAAGTGATGTGTGGGCTAAGAGGAAAACTTAGGGCATTGGGACCCATGCTAAAAACAGGAAATCAAACAGGTTCATTAACATCAGCCCTGTAGCTTCCTCTCAAAACCAGTGCCTAAGCTTAGGGGCAAAGTTGCAGTTAGAACTATGGAAAAGAAGCCTGGGTGAATTTGTCTCTTGGGACATTTTCCAACAGTCTGAGGCTCAAAACAAGGCCATTGCTCTCAGGTGTTTAGCTAAGTCTGACACTCTTGGATATAGCCTACATCTGGTGTTCTTGAATATGATAGACTTGAGAAGTTAATTCAAGGCAAGTGGCCTGGATGGTGTTCTTTCAGCATCAGCAAGGAAAAAAATAGATGAGCAGAGATGAGGTCTGACTGGTTGTCAGTAGTGCTGTAAATGAGCAGGAAGGTCAGCAGATACCTTGGAGAGTGCATTTGCAGCCTGGTTAAGTTCTTCTGTGACTGAGAGCTGAGGGTTTCTTACTTTGCCACCATATTTTATCTTGAAGTGGAGGGGAGGGCAAATAAAGAAGGAAGAGAGATGGTGAGAAAGAGAGGGAAGAGAGGGAGGAAGATGAAGGATTGGATAAAAGCAAGAAAAGTAGAAAGAAGGTAACGCCTGTAACTTCTTCCTATGTGTTCTTCTCTTGGTGATCCAAGGCTCAGCTCTGATGGGGCCTAACTTATAACCTTGACTCATACTTCTGAAAAAAAATGCAAGATTATAAGAAAGATCTGTGAGAAATTCTCTAGAGTACACCTATGCCAAGTAAGAAAGGTAAGATTTCAGACAGATAAGGCTCTTGATATAAATGATGACTAACTTTTCAAAGAGTAAAGTGAGAAAACATAAACATGAGAACTATAAATTCCTCAAAGAAAGAACAGGGACTTAGAAGGCAGGAAAGGAACATCATCAATAACCAGCCTATTCTTAGGAGCAGCAGAAACCTTTCCTTTCCTGGTCAAGGACTAATGGTCAGCAAAGTTTCTTCATAGAATTGTAAAAAAAACTATTCTCTAGAGTGATAAGGTCTCTCTGACACATTAACCAATAAATAATAGTTTTGTGGGATTTTTTTGTTCTGTCTGTTTTGGGTTTGTTTTTAGGGGGTGTGAGGCACTGGATTCTTATATTAATTATTGGCTTGGACCAACTCAAGTGTGTGTGTGGTGGGGGAAGGGAAAAGTCGAATTTCACAAAGGTGAAATGGTGCCCTACCCCAATTCATCGCCTTCCAGTCTCCTTGGGCAGCCCCAGTGCAGTTGTCAATCATTGGCACACCAATTTGTATGCATTTTGTTCGTAGAACCTCTCTGGACATGGAAAAATTTGCCTAAGCAGAGTGGCTAGGAAGAGTGTCACAGCTTGTTGGAAAGTGAAAGCAGATCGTACCCTGTTGGATGGAGGTCTGAGAAACTCAGGTGCATTGTAATTGCAACTAGAGACTATGAAAGTAGAATGGAATAATAAGAAAAAAATGAAAACAAATATTCAATATTTTACAGTGTTGACTGCCACCATCTGAGACTTCTTGCAAGGATTTTGGAGATGGTTACAATCAGATTTACAGATGACCACTTTGCAGAAAAAAAAATTACTTTCTACCATCCAAAGGAAAGTTTTGGTATGTGGGTCATTCAGAAGATACTTTGTCTAGAAGATGAACTGAGAGAAGTAGAGGGGAAAAAAACCCATTCACCGTCTGTCAGGAAAACAGTAAACCTAAAGTAGATACTGAGATTGCTTAATATGTGGAGAGTGGTAACCTTGACTACTCTGTTATGGCAATAAAAAAGGGAACTTGTCATTGTAGAGTGCAAAATCATGTGTTTGTAGTCAGTGATTGAAGTGTTGATATAATAGAAATAGATATTTAGCTCTGAAGTGGTGGGAAGGAATGAATGTACAACTGCAGAAAAACAGTGCTGAGTAGAATGTCTCTGCTGCAGAGGGTTTGCATTCAGTATTAACAAAAGACCAAGTCCATTTGTGGTGAATGTCTTAAAAATATGGCAAAATAGAAATTTAAACTGAGGAAAAAGGCAGTTAAGAGAAGATGAGATACCTCTGAAAATAATAATGAAAAAAGCAACAGTATCATGGATCAAATAATTTTACTTGTGGGAATATGTCTTTGTCTTTGAAAAATTAATTTTAAGAGAAGCAGGGTGCTTTGAAGCCCTCCATGTGGGGTTGAGGGCAGCAGCAGATGTTGATCTTGGGATGAAAATAGGGTAACCAAATCTTTTTGATTGAGATTGCACATGAAGCACAGAAGCCTTCCTTAGTTTCTTTTCAAGAAGCACTGGAATAGTTAACAGTCTTCACAGCTCTAGTAACTCTCCTTTCAAATAAAGCAATCACAAGAGCTAATGATGATGGATATGAACTAGTATAAGCAGTTATCTCTACTGTCAATGGGCCTTCTGTATTGAAGAAGCAAGGTGACCAAGAAAAGTCACTATTTCAAGGTCAAAGCAAAGACCAGAAGTTTGGCTAGAACACTGGAAGAAGTTATTCAAGAGAGAACTGAAATGAATTGCACTGGAAAGTCTAATGGGAGAATTTTTCACAGCCGAAACACAAGCAAGGATCTGACTTGGAATGAGTTGAGGTACTGAGGAGAAGACATAGACATCAGGAAGTGTTGTTAGATAAATTAAAACTCAGCGTTTCAAAGGAAACTTGTGTTCATGATTGAGTCATCGTTTAATATTGGAAAACGATTTTAAGTGTTTGGATTATTTCTCAGATTTAGGTGCTTTGTGGATTAAAGTCACATCTGAAAATATTAAAGGTAACCATTGATGCTCTGTAAATATATTTTTTGCTTAGATATGATTAAGAATAGTAATAGACTTTGAAATAGTTTTTAAACAGAACCATCGTACATTGCTTTTTGTTGGAGAAACATCAGGATGTCTAATGACCTAAAGCAGGGCTGTGATGTCAAAACTTAAGATGGTATTCTACTCTGCACTCTGCCTATCTGAGACCTGTCTGTACTTATTAAGACGGAAATTCCTGTTTATGTTATGGTTACATCCTCGTAAAAGATGAGTTCCATATTAATTTTATTGTATAACACTCAGGTGACCTAGAGTCCAAGGTGTGTGAAGAGGTTTCCAAAAGTTCATGGATTTATTGGCAACTGCTATGAGTTAAATGCACTTGGCTGTAATTAATGCCAAAGTTTGTGCTACAAAGGCAAAACTGAAGAAAACAGTTTATTAAGTCTGTACCAGACTTCAGAGCTAAATTGGAGACATTCTTTTTAAAGGCAAGCAATATATATTGATCAGCAGTTCTGCTCCAAGGCACTTGGAGACTGTAAATGTTAGAGTTAGGAGTAGTGCTAGGCCTTATAAGAACATGGAAATCTTTTTGGACACGAATACAATCAAACTAATGATGTTTGTTGCATGTAGGCTTCCTGCATGCTAATTATTTCCTCTTTCCTGTTGCTGCAAATTTAATCAAACCAATGGTAACTATGTATATGGTAGCATGCTACACACAGAATCTTGTTATGTGCAGAAAAAGGATATACTTGGTTTCTGGAAACCCTCTGTGTGGAATATCTTATTCTTACACGAGTCTACTTTCTTTGGCAAAGATTTGATTCTCTTTAGTGAAGCAGAATCACCCAGAAACAAACTGTGATAATTTATTTCAGTTAAAAGTACTATCAGAAGAAACTATCACAACCCACCGCAAGGAAAATGATAAATAATGGCCTCCTGAGAAAGTTGTCTAGCCCTTTATCATAGAGGATTAGGTACACATAAGATCAAGAAGAAGAAGTTAAAAGGAATGGTAATGAAAACTGAAATATGCTTCAGTAACATGAAACTGAAGTTCTTCAGGCAAGTGGTGGCTGTGAGATCTCTGCAAAGTTTTAGGGTATTTCATTCTACAATATTCCTTACAATTACTGTGTCTATTGCTTTGATTCCAATTCCTGTGTCAGATTTTACAGCGGATTTAATAATCAGTTTCTGTACTTCAGGCTCATTCAAAAGATTGTCTGCCTCATTTGTTTATTAATACCAATTAATACCATAGTTTTAATAAAAGGGAAATATTTTCACACCACATAATGTTCTGACATTACAGTCTTGAAAAAAATATAATCTCTGGGCATGAATAAACACTATTAGTAGCCATTGTCTATATTACAAATTCTTTCCTTGTACATTTTCTGTGTTTGCTCCTACATAAAAATTTAGATGGAGCATAAATAGAAAATTTGCAGTCTGCTTTGTTAATTGTCACTATTTATGTAGCACATATTCACAAGAAAAAACTGAATTTTTACTATAACAGTGGTTTAAAGAGCTGATGCCTAAATTCTATTCAACTTCAGTTTCTATGAAAAAAACAAATACTTGATTCAATAATGTGAGATTCATTCAAGCAAAATAAGCCTAATTGTTTTCATTATTAATGTATAGGGCAAAATTGTAATGCACCATGTCCTCTCGCAATAATAGAATCTAATGAATTAATCAGTAAATAATGTATGAGAAGACAATATTCAAAGTATTCTGAGATTGTGGAAATAATTATTAGATATGCACCCATACTTTACTATAAAGTAAGTTTATCTGAAACAGCTACACTTATATGATTTTGAAAGGCAATAGCCTGTTCATGAGCAAATTCTATAGGTTCCAGCTAAACTCAAAATAAAAGTATTTAGCAGACATTAATGTGAATAACAGTCTTGTTCAAGACAATATATTTGTTAGACACCAAAATTTTAAAGTAAGAAGCAAAGATTGAATATTTCTGAGAGTAAATTAGTGATATAAAGGGCTATTTAATTTAGAGTTCCTGTTGCTTTCTAAGGTTTTTCTTGATGTCAATTTCAAAAGTGTTAAACAAAACATTTTGAAAAAATAATAATTTGTATTATTCCTGTCATTATATAGAAAACTTTTGTATAGCCTTGGCGATAATTAGAATCGACTCTTCCTCTCTTCCATTTTTTCTCCATGTTTACTTCTTAGTTTTTTCTATTCTTCAGAATTGTCTAAAGAGGATCCTTTGTCATATATAGTTCTTATATTGTGCTTTCTGTTCTGTTAGTGGTCTTGAATATCACTGCCTACATCTGAATAGGGGACAGAGGAACTTGTTTCCCTTCTTCCATACTGAGACATTCACCCTACCTGCTTTAGTGCAAATTTTAAAGTTTTCAGAGAGAAGGACTCCCATGTCTGTCCTTTAAGGAAAATCAGCTTCTCAACTAGTTAGAATGTCAAACTCTTCTTTGTTTGTCTTCATAAGTGAATTAATTCTGAGTTATTTTATCTATGCAGCACTCCAGTTTCTTTAAGGGGAATGGAAAATTTATGCTTCATAACTTAACCTACCTTTTGAGGATTAAATACTATTACAGAAAGAAAGCATGCTGTCCATTAACTCTCAAGACAAAAAACCACTCAGAAATGGTGGTCTGGCTACATTTTGACTACATACTCTGGCAGTGCTCTCCTGAGCCAAATGTGAAGAAATAGATCAATATTTTACTCCTCTTCAGACCTGTTTGATGTGAGTCAGCACACTCCCTAAACAAGGAATATTTTTAGAGAAATTGTCAATGTTGTGGTCATGTGACAGGCTAAAATAGATCTCCCACGCACAGGTCAATTTCCAATAACTTGTCTTTGGGAAATGGTCATTGTGAGCTAGTCTGGTCAGAAGTATCTTTAGAAATTCTGAGTGAAAAGTATCTCTTGTTTAGTAGTGTTGTAGTGGCTTGATCCTGCATGGTCTTCAGGTGCCCACCAAAACTGCTCTGTCACTCTCCTCTGCAACTACACAGAGAAGAGAAAATATAACAAAGAGTTCATAAACTGAGATAAATACCGGGGAGATCACTCGCTGATTACAGTCATGGGCAAAACAGACATAAAATGGGGATACAAATTAAATTTATTACTAACAGAATCAGAGCAGGATAATGAGAACTAAAATAAGTCTTAAAAACATCTTCCCGCCACCCCTCCCTCATTCTCAGGTTCTACCTCCTCTGTGGCACAGGGAGACAGGGAGTGGGGGTTACATTTAGTTCATCACAGGTTGTTTCTGCCACTGCTCCTAGAGGGGAGTCCTCCCCTGCTCCAGCATAGGATCCCTCCCATAGGAGACAGTCCATCATAAACTTCTCCAACTTGAGTCCATCCCACAGGCATCAGTTCTTCCCAAACTGCTGCAAAATGAGTCACTTTTCCACAGCATACAGTCCTTCAGGCACAGCTTGCCCCAGTGTGAGTCCCCCACAGGGCCACAAGTCTTATCAGGAAATCTGCTCCAGCATGGGCTTCTCTCTTCACAGGTCTGGAGGTCAGCATGGACCTCCTAAAGGGTCACAGCCTACTTTGGGCATCCACCTGCTCTGGTGTGGGGCTCCTTCACAGGCTCAGGTGGATCTCTGCATCCCAATGGACCTCTGTAGGCTGCAGGGCACAGCTGCTTCACCATGGTCTTCACCACAGGCTGCAGGGGAACTGTAACTCCAGCACCGGGAGCAACTCCTCTCTCTTCTTCTCCACAGACCGTGGCACTTTGGCCGCAACAACCCCATCCAGCGCTACTGGCTGGGCACAGA